>JAMXBD010003653.1:0-108809 GCA_024138025.1 Combretum micranthum | reverse complement strand
TAATATTGATTTGAAGGTCATAAATAGTTTGGTTGGTGGGTAATATAATCAAATTAGTAACACAATTAATTTGTCATAGTTTCGATATATGATCGGTCGATTTAGACATGATATGGCACAATTATAGATAATTTTATAAAAATAAATATAAAAATTTAACTTTATTAATAAATAAGTAAGAATGTTTTGGTTTAATATATCCAAAACTATTTAGCAAGCAAGTCTTGTAAATGTAATGATTTAAGGCATGAGACTAACTAAAATTAGGATTTTTTTTTATATTTATAATTTTACTTTATTTTATTATTATTATGTGCTTACTCTATCATCTTTTCTAGCGTCTAGCTTTAGCGACCCTTTCTCCCTCACTTTTGCCGTCCACCCCATGGCATTGTCATTGATCTAGCTAGTTGTCACGGCTTTCACTCTAATTATCATCTCTATCCACCTTGACTTCAATTTTGATAAGTAAACTTTTGCCTTGTTTCCGTACTCTTATTTTTATATTATGTTTTGATGCATGCAATTTTATTCTTAACTTCTGTATAAAAACCCATATATCAGCCTTAGATTATACAAATTCCGACAACGTATCAATAAATTTGAATTAAATGTGAGACTTAGTTTCTATTAAGCTAGCCATGACATGTTTTGCATTGATCCATAGCAACTAATCATAATATTTATTTATTTATTTAATTTGGTTCACACCATTCAAAATTTGAATCAATAATTGGATTATGGAGCTATTATTTTGATCATACTTGTCCATACAGTTAACCTAAAAAGAGAAAGTATGATTGTAAGCACTTTTTTAATTGTAAGTAGCACTTTTATGAGAAGTTCTACAATTCCATGGGTAGGACTGTTTAGTCAATTATAATTTTAAGTATCTCTTTTTTAAATATAGTATACAATATATTAAGTATTTCAATAGTACGATTATAATTAGGTATGAATTTGAACGATTGAATAATCGAGTGGTCTTGTTAAAAGATATTAAATGATAATAAAATTTTCCCATTTATATTATAAGCATTTAGTAAAATGAAGACAAATAAAAAAGGTGAATTACACCAGAAGTCTCCAACGTTTGAGGATAAATTTATTTAAGATCTCAATGTTTCGAATGATTAAAAAGAGGTCCCAATGTTCGGGATTAAGTTCATTTGAGGTCCCAGCGTTTGAAGAAGTGGGTTAATTTGATTCCTCAAGGACACGTGTCAATAGGAGAAAATATTTAATCAAAACTCACAAAACTCTTCTCCTATTGACACGTATCTTTAGGAACCCAAATTGACCTACTTCTTCAAATGTTGGGACCATAAATGAGCTTACTCCCAAATGTTGGGACTTTTTTTTAATTACTTAAAACGTTGATACCTTAAATAAACTTACATCCAAAGTTGATACTTTTTGGTGTAATTCACCCCAAATAAAAATGATTTTTCTAATAGAGCTTAAACATTGTGATATATTCTTTATATATATGTATATCTATATATACACTACAAGAAAATTGACTTTTAAAGATAGAAATTTTGCGATAGAAAATTAACAAAATAGTTTATATCTCTATAAATAGAATCAACGACTATGATTTTTGTGACAAAAATTTATATTTAGAAGTAAAAATTTTATTTTCAAAGCCCAATTTTCTTGTAATGATATATTAATTGATCAATGGTTTTACCATATTATGAAATATTCTTATTATACTGGTTAAGATATAGGTTTAGGTTTTTAAATGATAACATATTGTATTATAGATAGAGGATTTGAGACACAATCATCTTTGGACCAAAGTGAGAAATCCAACCAATAAATATGCTACATCAGTTTAGTGGCAAC
Organism: Combretum micranthum; assembly: GCA_024138025.1. NCBI lineage: Eukaryota > Viridiplantae > Streptophyta > Magnoliopsida > Myrtales > Combretaceae > Combretum > Combretum micranthum. The sequence continues at coordinate 106,958 of JAMXBD010003653.1, read as the reverse complement.
TGATAATAGTTTGTCTTTACATGTGATGTTTTAGAATAATTATTAAGGTAAATTACATTGACAACTCCTATATATAAACCTTGTAAAATACATTAATACCCTACTTTTAAAACTATATTGCTTACCCCATGCTTTTAATTACATCAATGTCCATGTCTATCGTTACATCATGCCTGTGTTATTGTTATTAATTATTGCATTAAAATAATGTAATTTTATGCAAATTAATTGGCTAAAATAATAAAATTTAAAATTGATTCAAAAAATTATTTAAAAAAATAAAATAAAATTTGAATACGTATTATATATATTACTCAAATTGATTAAAAAGAGAAAAAAGGGCCAAGTAATGAAAGAAAAGATAAAATTGAAACTTAGTGTCAAGTTACAACTTACAAGTGAAAATTACCTAACCGCATAGAAATCTCCATGGTTTTCTATATGCTTCAACCAAATTGACATAGCCTTAGGTAAAAATACCTCCTATTACATGCATATCGACAACAAACAACACAATAGCTGCTTTTGTACATTCCACAGCTGCTGTCAAGAAAGATTTTACTCCATCCCTACATGGTTGTCCTTTTCAATCTTGAGCTACAAAACTAGTTGTTGTCACGCTAGAGTCAAGATCTATAGAAGGGTCACAACTTAACTTGATAAAGTCACGCACTGGGGCTCACCATTGATCAAGTTTAGTGGCAACTAAAATCTGTTGCACTTATGGAGATAGTCGATCCTCTATCCTACTGCTAGAGACGCCTGTTCATCTTCGGGGCTTGGTGGAGATTGATCTTGAGGCAAAGACACATGAGCAAATTGCTTAAGCTCAATTAGTAGCATTGACAACAGCGAATCTAAGCATCTCCTTTCAAAGACCGCCTCACATCTACCCTTCTAAATAGCCCGCAATATCGTAAATATCCTTGCAAAAAGAGTAGTAGATTCTTTCTTTCTAATGATCCTTCAATACATGATTTCAACCACTTATCTAAATTGGTAATTTATTCTACGTTGATTCTAATGTCTATGGATGCAAACCAAACTAATCTAGAACATGGGTAGCTACAGAAAAAACGCTCAATAGATGCTTCAATCACATAAAAATTGCAACAAAGTGACTAAAAATTACCTTTCTCTTTAATAAGTTTAGATGACATGGTAGTGCATTACCCAAGGCTTTCTATACAAAGTGCTTTACCTTGGGTAAACTTGGATAATGCCAAACCCTTTTCCATGTTTCTTTCCCTTTCAACTAAGAACTTGATCAAAACATGTTTTGTTGGATGGTAGTGCACCTGATGAAGTTGTACAATGATCTTACACTACATTTGCCAACTTTCTCATAAGGCCATATAAGTCTATGTTTAATGGCCCTAATTGGGATTGGAATTTTCAATATAGCTCTGATTATACTCTTTTCAAACTAAAGATTCAATGCATGGGGATTCTAAGAACTAAATTGTTAGTATATTAACTCTAATACTCTCATATCCTAGTTTCTGCAGTTATATTTAAACTTGGTATGATAATTCTCAAGGCTAGAAATCCATCTAACCTTTGCCACATTTACTAAACTTCCATCACCTATTTTCCACATTATACCCTATGTGAGGAAGTTCTTCCCCTATAAGATACTCATCTATAACCATAAATCTCTAAAATCTTTGGATGCTTATAAGAAAGAAGAGTGAAAGAAGTACATACCTTTCAAAAATCATGCTCATGGGGAATTCAATGTAGAGAAAAGTCTCTAACCAAGCTTTTTAAGCGTGGATGAATTAAAGCGGTAAATTACAAAGAAATGTATCAACGTTTGAAGGTAAGTTTAATTAATGTATCAACTTTTCAAGTGATTCAAAAGAGAAATCAATATTTGAGAATAAATTCATTTAAGGTATCAACATTTCAAGTGATTAAAAAGAGATATCAATATTTTGTAAATTGAATCAAATATGATAATAATAAATGACCATTAGAGAAAATTTAAAAAACTTAATTGAAACTAATCAAAATGTTGATACCTTAAATGAACTTTGTATAACTTTATTATTTCATTTGATTTACTTTACGAAATGTTGATACCTCTTTTTAACTACTTTAAATATTGATATCTTAAATGAACTTACTCCCAAACATTGATAACTTCTAGTGTAATTTACCTTGAATTAAAGTCTTGCAAGCCTTTCAAGCCTAAGCCACCTTGAAACTACGAGCGAGTGATTTTATCTCAACTCTACCAATGTATCTTCCTATTCATTAGTTTAGGCTTACCAATATTAGGCAATCATGGAGTTAGCTTCCTTACACCATTTGCCAGGGAACTAGAAACAGCACATGGAATATGTTAGAGTAGCCCCAACAATTATCTTGATCAAAGTGTCTTTGCTTGCTATAGGTAGCATGCTTCTCTTCTAGCTCGTGAGCTTCTATCTCATCTTATCTTTGACAAATTAAAGAGTTTCGGATTTACTCCTTGCCCATATGGTTGGTAGACAAAGGTATTCACGTGGATTAAGTGTCACGGAAATCTCCATAATATTGTAAATCTCCTCTGTTCTCCCCTAATCTACATTTGCACTAAAAAACATGCTAGATTTTTAAAAAGTCACTTGTTATCCTAAGGCTGCATAATAGTTCTATATGATATCTTTAAGCACTTGTACATTTTTAGTTTTTGCCCCTACAAAAAGCAAAGAATCATGAACAAAAATAAATGAGAGATAATGGGACAGGAGCATTTATCTTCAATCCTAAAAGGTAGTTATCCAATACAACTTTAATAATATCCCTTAATAACACATCTATGATTAGAATGAATAAATATAGTGAGATTAGATCATTTCATCACTAAATACTGTTTAGCTTTGAGCATTCCATCATTTCTAGTGAAAGTTTCTTCTAGCCAAGCATCCTCTCCTTTGTTATGATGAACTTACCAATGCTTAAGATAGGTGTGACAAAATATAAAAACATCATTACTCTAAATCTTATCAATTTTATTCTATAATTAATTTTATTCATTTTTATATTTATACACAATATATATTACATGGTTTAGTGCTATTTTAAAAAAAAAATCAACATTTTTCTCTTTTAGATTCTTTTTTCCAAATTTATTTTTTAATTATTTTAGCTAATTAATATGTACAAAGTCACAATATTTTAATAAAATAATCAATATCAATGACATAAATGTTAGTGTCACTTGCTCAAATCTGGCAGCAGATGGATAAGGGAGTCTTGGGCTTGGATTGGTGTGAAGGGAGTAAAGCTTACAAGACAAAAACATAGTTAGTCGCATGCCGAATATGAGCTCTGATACAAAACCCATCATCTTGTGAGAAACCTGATACCTAATCTGGAAAATAACTCAAGATCATTTAAGAATATGGCAGAATCGCAACCCGTTGCTCAACAAAGCAAGAACCTTAGTGTAAGAAGGACACCACAATCGGTGATGGAAATCCGATTAATAAGTCTTAATGAACGCCATTGGACAACCCGATAAGTTCAAAGAGTTTTCTCAAGAACCCAAGAGAAATTAAACTCTCAATTTTAATTGATATTAAAGATGTTTTGAAAAATTACAACCAATAGGTTTATATAGGCTAATTAGCCTCAAAACTAAGCAATAAAAAAAAAGATAATAAATAAAATTCAAAATGAATTAACTCTAAGCCTAAAGGAATGCTGGCAGTGTAACTCCAAAATAAAGGCCAGTCACATAAGCTGCTTTCCAAGATGTAATGTGCCACTTGAAGCTTCAACACTTAAAAAAGTTTTAATATTTTAATAAATGTAATAATTAGTATTTATTACATTTATGTCACATCACACCCATTTAGCTTTATACATTTTACTATATTATTTAAAAAAATTATTTTACTTCTTTATTTTTTTTTTTACGGTAACTACCAAAAAAAAAAAAACTTCATCCATGTTGCTCAGCAACCAATAGATAAACCATCCACATCCAACAGCCAAAAAAAAAAAAAAAAAAACCATCCACATCCACACGAGTAAACTCCACATGACCCATTCACGTATAAAGCAATAAAACCGCCCACTTATATGGATAAACTCAGATATTAACAGCTTAGAACATTTGCAATAGTATCTACAGCACAATAATTATTTCATGTCAGATTTCAATAGTTCTTCCAGTAAAGTGTTTTGGTAATTCTTTAATATGATACGTTTGTTTTATTTGTATCTACTCTTTTCTAGCCATTTGATTTTTTTGACATTTTTTAGTTTTTACTTTTTAATTAATCGTCATATTCCATACTTGGAGAAAGAGTTTTGGTAAGTCATCTTTAGATAGTTTTTATTTCCTCAAAAACATTTTGTTTCCTTTGTATCTACTATTTTTTTAATTATTTTTATTTTTGACATTTTTTAGTTTTATTGTATTTTTGTGGAAAATAGTTTTATTGTATTTGATTCATTAATATCCACAGCATATTCCATACTTGAAAAAAGAGATTTTAGTAAGTCATCTTCTAGTACTTCTCATTTCCTCATATTCTATCCCTTTGTTTTGTTATTTTATTTTTCAGGTATCTTAGTTTTAATTTTTTTTATTTATTACATGCCACATGTAAATAGTTTGTTTTAGTATTTTAATTTCTAGATATCTTAGTTTTTATTATTATTATATTATTATTATTATTATTATTATATATTACATGCCACATGTCAATAGTCTGTTGAAAAAAGTTTTTTTTTTCAAGTAATCAACATGACACTTTGTTTTTTCAATTTTTTTATTTTTTTATTTAATTCATTAATTATCCCCACCAATTACTTCACGTCACAGTTTATCCTTGGAGAAAGATATGGATTTTAGTAAGTAATCTTCTTATGCATTTTTTTTCTTATTTCTTTTTATTATTTTCTATTTCAGATATCTCAATTTTAATTTTTTCATTCATTACATGTCACATTTCAATAGTTTGTTGTACATAGTGTATTTGGTAAGTATCCATAGTTTTAATATATTTAATTCCTTAACTACCCATAACAATTACTTTATGTCATATTCACATACCAGTATTTTTTTTTTTGGAGATACAGATTTTGTTAACTCATCATTCTAATGCTTTTTGTTTTCTATGATTCTATCCCTTTTTTACTATTTTATTTTGACAACTATGTCATAATATATATATATATATATATATTTATTTGATTTGATTCACACCATTCAAAATTTGAATCAATAATTGGATTATGGAGCCATTATTTTTTTTTTTATCATACTTGTACATACAGTTAGCCTAAAAAGAGAAAGTATGGTTGTAAGCACTCTTTTAATTTTAAAAATCATTTTTATGAGAGTTCATTGTTTAGTCAATTATCTAACTATTAAATGAATATAGTATGTGATATATTAAGTATTTTAATAGTGTGATCATAATTAGGTATGAATTTGAGCCATTGAATGATCGAGTGCTTCCGTTAAAAGATAATAAAATTTTTCCATTTATAGTATAAGCATGTAGTAAAATTAAGACAAATAAAAATGATTTTTCTAATAGAGCTTAAACATTGTGATATATTTCTCCATATATATGTATATCTTTGTATACACTAAGAAAAATAACTTTTAGAGACAAAAAATTTACGATAAAAAATTAACAAAATACTAAAAGATATATTTCTTTCTATCTCTCTCTATATATATATGTATATCTATATATACACTATAAGAAAATTGATTTTAAAAACTAAAATTTTGTGATAAAAAATTAATAAAATAACTTATATCTCTATAAATAGAATCAATGATTATAATTTTTGCAATAAAAATTATATTAAGAAGTAGAAATTTTATTTCAAAAACCCAATTTTCTTGTAGTGATATATTAATTGATCAATGGTTTTACCATATTATGAAATATGCTTATTATATTAATTAAGATATAGGTTTAGGTGGTTTTTTAAATGATAGAATATTGTATTACAGATATAGGATATGAGGCACAATCATCTTTGGAGGGATAAATGCATGGTAAGTGCTTGTAGTATTCAGTTTTGGCAAAAAAATTTCTATTATTTGAAATAGGGCATATTAGTGCATCTAACTTTAAAGTACAACACTTTTAATCTCTTCGTTAAAGGAATAAACTGTCATTTGCTTTTATGGAAGTTAAGAAATAATTGATCGTGCAAAGCTTTTTGACCCAAAGAAAACACATACTGCAAAGCTCCTTTATATCTCCATTGGTGTTGCCAAAATTTCAACCCAATATTTTACAGGCTTTGTTCATCACCATCGAAGCAAACAATGAAGGAAGACCATGGTAAGTAGAATCAGCCATGGAGCGCGTCAGTACGAGAGTCGTTCTTTGGCATGGTGTCCTCTGTGTTGGGCAACAACAATGTTCATAGAAGAGAACATCCTTGTTGTGGCTATGGTTGAGCAACTTTGCTTTTGACATTATGGCCATGTGATAATCCAGGAAGGCATTTCTTTAGATGTCCATTGTATAGGGAAGGTGGGTGTAGATTCTTCAAATGGTGCGATCCAATTTTCCCGATCGAGCAAGAGATGTAATCAATGACCTCCTTAAAAGTAGGCTACTGTCGATGCAAAATTTCGAACATAGATCTAATGAAATCCAGGGTGAAGTGGGTACTGTTGGGTTAGAAAAAATAAGGTGAGTTATGTTAGTTGTTGTACTGATAGTTATAGTAAAGTTTCTATGTAAGTCCCTTTAAATTTGTCTTTTAGTTTTAGTTAGGTTTATTTTTCTTCTTTATTAGTGGAAGAAGGGGATTTTGGAGGTAGACATTGTTCAGTATTGTGATATATTAGATCAAGTGATTCTGTGTTGTTTTGTTTAGTATCATAGTCTATGTAATGAATTGTCTTAGTTGAATTTGGGACCTCTATGTTTGTATTTTCCTGACTTTTTTTTATCATGTTATGGGTTTATCTCACTTGACACAAGAATATCATAGTTGAAAGTAACATTCTACTATAACAAGAATCTCATATTGGTCTGTCTAATACTTGAATGCAATAAGAATCATAGTTATTTATACAATTCGACTGTAACAAGAAACAAGAATCTAACTTGAAAAGTCCACACTACTGGCAAAAGGAAAGTAACAACATAACTAAACCTAATGTATACCAAATTTGACAGAGGATACCCCATCAAAACTATCCGTTCACAGTGAGCTCTTGATATTGAGATGATTTGTAGTCAGGATGAGATCAAATAAAGTGGTTTGATCCATTTTAACGAACTCGTTAAAAATCCAAGAAAACTATATCATTTGACTAACTCCTAATGCAAACTATATTGTTAAACAAAGTGGCTTGATCCACTTTAATGAACTCATTAAAGATCCAGAAAACTATGTCATTTGACTAACTCCCCAAAAAACTATATTCATATGACTTGTACATATAAACAATGCAAGCTGATACTTCATCAACATTACATCAATAAGATTTCACCAACTCCCATTACCAATAACATCCTCCATCGAATAGCTTACTATAAAATAAATCCACAAAATTGCACAAATCCATCGGACAGTTCTATAAGAATGGCACAACCATAAATACAGACCATTAATAATCCATAGAATTCTCATCTCTCTTGTTTCCCTTTTGAGTAGAGACAATGATAGATGTATAAATTAAAAATTGTAGAAAATGGATTAAAAATTACAAAAAGTGGATTAAAAATCAGACTTATATATGACATATATGCTTATCTTGCTTCATTTGTCTAAAATCAAAACACTCACAACAACCTTAAGAACACCAGCATCAACAATTCTATAAGAATGGCTCAAACACACCACGACAGCATCTAAAATAAACAAAAATAGCAACTCCATGCTCACTACTCTACCAAGCATAGTTAGCAACTCTAGTCTACACACAACACCTAACGGCATTCCATCGCATACAAAATCACATTAAACACCCAACATCATCCATTACATAAAGGCTGCATTAGCCAACACAAAATCACATTAAACACCCAAGTCCTTCATTCTATAGTAGTCTGATAGTACTACTTTCCGAAACACAAAATATATGGACTAACATTCTATAGTAGTCTAATAGTATTACCTCCCAAAACATAAAATCACACATAGCATCCAAAGCACATACAACAGTGTTCTGATAGTACTGCTTTCCAAACATACATAAAGAACACCTATCACCCCTTGTACAAAATGACAATTATGAACCTCTTAGTCAATAAAGATAGCGTCTTTTGATTTTTTCCCTTTGAGGATTGGCATAATTTTGGTCTTTATGGAAGCCTTCTTCAACTTGGGGTTTGCTTTGACCACATCATCCTTTTTCTCAATCTCATGGTCCTCAAGGCCAATCTCCCTTTCCGCATAATCGGTAGCTCTATTTTCCACTTCATATGCTCTATCTCCAGTCATTTTTTTGTCATGTAGTTGTTGTTGTGTTAATGCTGCTTCTTTTAGGATTGGGAAGGGAGTGCTATCAAAATATGACTGAATTGTATTGTAGATATCCGAAGCTTCTTCTCTATTTAATCCACTTTATGAGAAGTTGTATTTCTCCCCTTCAACCTTGCAAGAGAGGGTAAAGGGACCTTATAGAATAGTAAGGTGAGATATTATAAGAGTCTAGGTGAATACCTTTACTTGCTTTTGTTGCAGACCAATATGCTTGTATGAATCCATTGATGGCATTGATCGTTACAAGTAACATAGACACATTAACATAGTCACATAAAAGAATAGGAATAAAATAAAGCGATAAAAATGGTTAATGCTCCATCCTGCTCATATTGGCATTGATTGGAAGCCTCACGTAGTTGACATCTCCTACGATTATGTCCTACTTTCTTACAAATGGTACAACTCATTGGCCTACCCTTCTTGGACATTTTATCTGAGCATAATTGCTTCAGCTCTTCCTTCCTTCTATTTCGCTGAATTCTACTTGCTTCGTTTAGGAAGTGGTTGTAGCTCATCGATATATGTTTTTGTCCAAAATTTCTTGCCTTGGACACGAGCATGTGCAAGTAAGTGCTTCTGAATGTTTCCTTTGTGTAACCGCCGTCAACATAATCTACCGGATCATGAGCCGAATTAACTATAGTAGAAATGGCATGGCAATAAGGAAACCCAGTCAAGTCCCATTCTCTACATATACACGTTTGCTTATCAAGGTCAACGATGTATCGATGTCCATAGTGTTGGTTCTCAAACTCAGATTCTCTCCTAAAATATATCTCACACCGTCGTGATTTTTCCTTGTTCTTCTCAAGTGTTTTTGCAATTCTTGGACAAAGCTTGTCATTCTACTTCCTATATTCCTCCCATTGTTTGTAGATTCTTCCTTTGATATAAATGCATATCTCATCAAGCATTGAGATAATCAATTTCAATATGGTCTCTTGGATTTTTCCATTGAAAGCCTCACATAGATTGTTTTCGACTATATCACAACATATGTCTGTCCTAAATAATGCTTTACTCTAATGCTTTGGCTCTGTCCTCATCAAATCCTTCCAAGCCTCTTTGTCCACACCAAACAAATGTTGTGAAGCTAGTTCTACTCTTCGTACACAATAGACAAAGTATTCTCTTGAACCCTCTTTAGCCAAAGGCCCAATTTAAACTTCTTAACAATTTTCCTAGCCTCAATCAATTCATTGTCCAGAGCATCATCACTGAAACTACCTGCAATGTTAGAACTATCGTGCTCTTCATCCTTATCCTTTAGTTCCCTTAAAGTAGTGTTGTCAATAACTAGATCAACTTCGACCTTATAGTCAAGCATCTTTGTAGTAGATGACCCAACATCATCAGCATGTTGCACATATATCTCAATGCTTCTATAGATCCCCAATAAATTCAGCATATCTGGAACACCAAACTCACTATTTATGACTGTTAGTCCATAAACAAGACTTAGGTTTGGAGCACAAAATCTCATAACTTTAGTATTATAGCAACCAAGCTCCGTAACCAATTTCATCATCGATAAATTAAAAGAAAAATGGCATATATTAACCTAAATAACTTCACACTTCCCACCAACATATAACACGTCAAGGTTATCCTTCACAAATTTGCTTCTGTGGTTAACATAGATAGCACTCTCTATCATCTTCAAGTGACCTACACATACGCTAAAACAATGCTTTAAAGTGGGACCAACTGTATATCTAAAAAACCATATAAATGAAAATATATGTCACTATAAAAGCAAAAACTTATCTAACATACTGTTGAAGCAACTCCATCTAATTGCACCATGTGACAGTACAAACCTATACAAAATAGGTAAATTTATTGATGAGCCAAAAACCGTTAATAGGAAATCCACATTTCTGATGGAATCTACAACATAAGTACATAATGAGGAATCAACTTTTACATAGAGTTGAAAGACTAAAGAAGCGACAAACATGAAAAAATCCAATGTACTAGGACATGGAATAGATTATACAACCATGCACAGATGGGACCATTACCACATGCACATTATAATCTAATAGGGACCACATGCAAAAATCAAAACAACCCTACAATTTCACATTTCAAAGGAACAACTTCTTTTGCTAAATCACAATATAAAGAACAAAACATTGTGCACAAAAAATTAATGTGATGCTGCCCTTACAAGGAATTTCCCTATCTTTCTTGTTTAACTTGTTCTCCTTCATTTACACAAAGAAAAAAGAAAAGCCATTGTTCTTTTTTAATCCAGCCTTCACTTTTTTGGGTGTGTGTTTAAGGGAGATAAATGTGGTAGCTGTAGGGTATATGGTAGACAAACACAATGAATTGGGATGTGAAAGTGAAAATATGGTTTTTAATGCATGGATGAAGGATGGTTAATGAATTAAATGTCATCTTTAAGGATGATAGCATTGGCTTCCCCATGAATGGCTAAAAAACACGTCTTTAAGGATGATAACTCTGGCTATCCCATGGATGGCAGATAAACATGTTTTGATGGTGGCTAGTCTTTGAGAAAAAAATATTTTTGAGGGAATAAAACAAACGTCCGTTTATTCCAATTAATAGAGAGATTGAAAGTGTTGTATTTAAAGTCACATGCACTAATATGCCCTATTTCAAATAATAGATACTTTGTTTGCCAAAACTGAATACTATAAGTACTTGTTATTCCTTTATCCTCATCTTTGGATCAAAGTGAGAAATCCAAATTATAAATATGTTATTCAGTTTAGTGGCAACTGACAATAGTTTGTCTTAACATGTGATGTTTTATGATAATTATTAAGGTAAATTACATTAACAACTCCTATATATAAACCTTGTAAAATACATTAATACCCTACTTTTAAAATACATTACTTACCCATGCTTTTAACTACATCAATGTCCATGTGTATCGTTAAATCATGCCTATGTTATTGTTATTAGTTATTGCATTAAAATAATGTAATTTTATACAAACTAATTTGCTAAAATAATAAAATTTAAAATTGATTCAAAAAAATAATTTAAAAATAAAAGAAATTTCCTATACATATTATATATATTACTTAAATTGATTAAAAAGAAAAAAAGGGCCAAATAATGCAAGAAAAGATAAAACTGAAACTTAGTGCCAAGTTACAACTTATAAGTGAAAATTGCCTCACCACATAGAAATCTTCATGGTTTTCTACATGCTTCAACCACATTGACATAGCCTTCGGTAAAAATATCCTATTTAAGAAAATGAAAAAGGAAAAAAATTATCTAGAAAAGACAATTTTTCAAAAAGAGAATTTCATGATATGAAATGTCCATTATTATTTATTTATTTTTCTAAAGAAAAGAAAAGATTCATTAAAACTTCAAGTTGTTCAATACAATACTAGCATTGTGTAAAGAAAAAATATTAGAAACTTCACCACAAATTAGATTCTAAAATAGAAGATAAAGGATATGGGGGTGCATACACCTAATCACGAAGAGCCAAATTCTTTCTATAGGAGACAAATATACAATTGGCTACTTAGTTTGCAAGTTGGTTGATCAAATTGAATTGCACACTATGGAAATGTTATTGTAGAATTTGTACATTCAATATCGTAGTATGGATAGACCATGGCATCATTACCAAGTTGATCAAAGACTTGTGGACATAATTGCTAAGTCCATATCCACCAAAATCTTCAGCAACCCCTATTACATGCATATTAGATAACAAGCAACACAATAGTTGCTTTAGTCCATTCTACAGCTGCTGTCAAGAAAGCTTTTACTCCACCCCTGCACAGTTGTCCCTTTCGATCTTGAGCTACAAAGCTAGTAGTTGTCATGCCGAAGTCAAGATCTATAGAAGGGTCACAACTTAACTTGATAAGGTCATGCATTGGGGCCCGCCATTGATCAAGTTGAGGGGTAACTAAAATCTATTGCATTTATGGAGATAATCGGTCCTCTGTCTTATTACTAGAAGACATATGTTCATCTTGGGGGCTTGGTGGAGATTGATCTTGAGGCAAAGACACATGATCAAAATTGCTTGAGCTCAGTTAGTAGCATTGATAACAATGAACACATCCGAGCATCTCCTTTTAAAGATCTCCTCACATTTACCCTTCCAAATAGCCTGCAATATCGTAAATATCCTTGCAAAAAGAGCAGTAGATTCTTTCTTTCTAATGATCCCTTCAATACATGATTTTAACCACTCATCTAAATTGGAAATCTGTTCTACATTGATTCTAATGCCTATGGAAGTAAACCAAACTAATTTGGTACATGGATAGCTAGAGAAAGATGCTCAATAGATTCTTCAATTAGATAAAAATTACAACAAAGTGACTAAATTACTTTTCTCTTTAACAAGTTTAGATGACATGGTAGTGCATTGCCCAAGGCTTTCTATACAAAGTGCTTTACCTTGGGTAAACTTGGATAATGCCAAATCCTTTTCCATGTTTCTTTCCCTATCAACTAAGAACTTGATGCAAACATGTTTTGCTAGATGATAGTGCACCTGATGAAGTTGTAAGATGATCTTACACTATATTTGCCAACTTTCTCATGAGGCCATATAAGTCTATGCTTAGTGGCCCTCATTGGAATTGAAATTTTCAATGTAGCTCTAATTGTACTCTTTTCAAACCAAAGATTCAATGAATGAGGATTCTAAGAACCAAATTGTTGGTATATTAACTCTAATACTCTCATATCCTAGTTTTTGCAATTGGCTTTAAACTTGGGATGATAATTCTCAAGGCTAGGAATCCATTTAGCCTTCACCACATTTACTAAACTTCCATCACCTATTTTCCACATTGCACCTTATGTGAGGAAGTTCTTTCCCTGGAAGATACTTACCTAGCCTCATGAATCTCTAAAACCTTTGGATGCTTATAAGAAAGAAGAGTGAGAGAATTATATACCTTTCAAACTCATGCCCATGGGGAATTTGGTGTAGAGAAAAGTCTCCAAGCAAGCTTTTCGAGCATGATGAATTAAAGGGGTAAATTACAAAGAAATGCATCAATGTTTGAGGGTGAGTTCATTTAAGGTATCAACATTTTAAGTGGTTTGAAAAAGAAATCAACATTTGTGGATAAATTTATTTAAGGTATCAACATTTTGCAAAATGAGTTAAATAAAGTATTAATAAATTACCATTAAAGAAAATTTAGTAAAATTAATTGAAACTAACTAATACCTTAAATAAACTTTATATAACATTAATACCTTATTTGATTCAGTTTATGAAATGTTGATACCTCTTTTTAACCATTTTAAACATTGATACCTTAAATGAACTTACCTCGAAATGTTAATAGCTTCTAGTGTAATTTACCTTGAATTAAAGTCTTGTAGGTCTTTGAAACCCAAGCTACCTTGAGACTTCAAGAGAGTGATTTTATCTCAACTCTGCCAGATGCATCTTCCTATCATCATTAGTTTAGGCTCACCAATATTAGGTAATCATGGAGTTAAATTCCTTATACCATTTGCTAAGGACTTGAAACAGCTCATGGAATACATGGAAATAGCCCCAACAGTTGTCTTGATTAAAGTTTCTCTGCCCACTATAAGTAGCATGCTTCTCTTCCAGCTCTTGAGCTTCTATCTTATCTTATCATTGACAAACTAAAGAGTTTTAGATTTACTCCTTGCCTATATGGTTGGTAGACTAAGGTATTTACCTTGATTAAGTGTCATAGGAATCTCCATAAATATTGCAAATCTCCTTTCTTCTTCCCCAATCTATATTTGCACTAAAAAACATGCTAGATTTTTCAAAATTCACTTTTTATCCCAAGGCAGCATAATTAGATGTGGGAAAAAAAAACCAATCCAATCGAACCAATCTGTAATCGAACCAAACCATACCAAAAATATGGTTTTTTTTTTTAATAATTTGGTTTAAAAATTTTCCAATCCACACAAATATGTAAATTTATGGTTTGGTTTGGAAGGTAAATCAAACCAATTTAGAAAAATACAATAATATTTTACTTATAAGTTATAACTATTGATTTTTTTATGATGATTGATTAAATGTCATATATGTTTATATGATTTCATTTTATATTTATTATTTAGTGAATATTGGTTAAATCAACTTATTCATTTTTAAATTTGTTTTTTAGATTCATGATATATATATATGATGATGAACTATTTTTTTTTTCAAATAGTTTTTAACTTTATGAAGTATGAAATTTAATTATTTAGTTATAAACTCTTATTATGTATTGATTACTTAATGTATTTTGTCAGCGATCATTTTATTCGTTGATAAATTTTGTTGATAAATGACTTTTTTTATTTTGACTAAATTTATTAGTAGATGGTTGACTTAATGGTTCTATTAAAAATTATAAATTATGACTTACCATCTTTTGGTTAGTAAAAATATTATATTGATATATAACTAATTTTATAGAGAATTATAAATTAAAAGTATGATGGATTCATAGACTATTATCATGGTTTATAATATAAACTTTGTAAAGTGATATAAATATTTAAGTATTTACACAAATGTAAAAAAACTAAAACAAAGAAAATTTTTAGTTAGAATTTTGATTTAATCCTTAATCTAACTCGAACCATTATTTAATGGTTTAGAAAATTTCTAATCCGAATTAAACTGTTACTTAATGGTTTGGTCTAGGATGGGAAAAAAAAAAAAAAACCAAACCGTAAATTATGGTTTCCTTTGGTTTGATTTTAGGAAAAACCAAACCAAACCGATCCGTGCCCACCCTTAAGTATAATAGTTTTGTACTATCACATCCCAAAGAGTACCCTAAATGTAACAGCTCACCGTACATAATATTAAAACTTAAGAATGACTACCTTAGTCACTCGAAAGTTTTCATATTGGTACAAGGCATACATTCACAACAAAGAGAGACCGGTAAGGTCATGCATTTAAGATAATGGCAGCGGAACATACAAAATAATACTTAATTAATTCATCAAAATATAAAGTTCTACAACTTCTACAGGGTATTCCCTTGATAAGTTTCTATAATAACATAGTCTTAATAAGACAAATAACTAAAACTAAAAGATTTTAAAGGAAATCTAATCTAAGTATTCAAATAGAATTCCTCCAAAAGCTTCCCAAAACATAAGTTCTACTTGGACCGTTAAGGTAGTCTTGGGTACAAAAAAAGAATCCTGCAACATTAAAAATCTATTAAGGAGTAAGCATAACTAGCTTAGTGAGATAATCCTTATGTAAAAATACTCATTAACAAGACAATCATGCATGTCCATTAAGCAAACATATGAAGTGCAAACAACCATATGAGCAAACAATACATACGACTATCAAGTTTCGTATGTAGAATGGATTTATCCCTCCATTATGGGTTAAGGAATGCTTTGAATGGGTCACCAACAACCTTCTTAAAATTTTGTACGCGTCTTGGGGTTCCAATTAACCGTACTACTAGTTCCCAAGCTTTCCTTACCTAAAGCGATCGATCCGGCTCGGCAACACCATAAGACTGTATTACCCGAACATCTTAATTCCCCAAGATGTAGCTAGGCAGCTTACCTTTCTGGTCCCACGTTGAGGAGTAGTAGCAAAATGCAAAGATAATATTATAAGTGATATGCATGAATAATTTAGTTTTAAGGAATTTATGATCCTTCATTAATTCATTTAAGGCGTTCAATCAATATTTGCACACATAACAATATACATAAAGACAATTATAATAATCAACAAATTAGGCTTTGATATACTTATCGTTCATTGATCACACATAGCAAATCACATACATAACTCCCATGCTAACCCGCATGCATATCAATTTTTATCTTTTCCTAGTATCTAATGCTCTATTCTACAACCACATGCAGGAATACATAAAATGTAAAGGAAAACTCACTCGGCCATGACGATCTTCTATCAGTCGAAGTAATCCTCGAGAAAGAAAAGATCTTAGTTTTTAACACCTAAACAAAAGAAATACCTAAAATGAGTATTTCATTCAAGGTCTACTTAAATTTTCTAACTCTATCTTATTAAATTCGTCACAAATCGGTTTTAAGGAAATTCCAACTTAAAATGGCCATAACTTGCTTATTTTAACTCGGAATTTCGCATATTATATACCGTTTTCTACTTATTCGAAAATATCTATCTATTTCTAAGGTTATTTTTATCATAAAAGGTTATTTAGGTCTCGAAATGGTGACGCACAGAACTACCACGAAAATCCCAGCTTTCAAAACATAATTTTTCAAGCTTTTCTCTATCCAAAAATTCTTTTACAAAAATATAGATTTTTGCATATTTGAAAAATCCTGAGAATATATATATATATATATATATACTTATATTGTATGCATGAATTTAGTGGTGTTATCTCAACAATGATTTTTGTAAAACAATGTGTCTTATAAGTTGGAAAAAGTTAAGACTTGAAAAATTCACTTTAATTTATTGAAAATTTTTCTTGAATCATTATGAGTGAGTGTTTCCTTCTTTTAACTTTATTTCTTAACCTTTGAGAATAATTAAATTTTCTAAAAATTTTTTAGTCTTTTTAAGATTCTTGCAACTTCATTTTAGTTGTTGCAAAATGTAGTTTTTCTAAGTATTTTTTGTTAGTGACTAAAATTTCTTAAAGTAGTCATGTTTGTGGATCTTAATTTTTCCTAAAGTTAGTTCCACTTTAAATAAATAATAATAATGATCTTCTAAGTTATTTGCTAATTTTATTTCATAAGTAAGACTTATCTCTAAAAGGTTATTCTTTTATCTAAACCTCAGTATTTTAGGGTGTTGGTGAGAACTTCATAAATGAGTTTAAGAAAACTTTTGTCAAACAAAGAATTAGTAATATTAAGTTTTAAAGAAACTTTCTTATTTCATTGGCTTGAAAAGAGGATATATGATAACTTTACTTTATGTATTCTTTGATGAAATCCCATGTACTATTATTACTAAAAACTTATGATGAACTTACCTAAATTTTTGGAATAGATTTGTTAACACAAAACTTTAAGTTTTTATGGAAAAAAAATCATTTCTTACTTGGAAAAAATTTATTTTTAAAGAGAGTTCCTATTTTTCTTCATTTAAGAAAACTCCTTTTATTTTTATTTTTTTGAGACAATATCAACATGTTCATGCTTGATTATAAATATGTAGCCATGAGAAATAGAATAATATAATAAGATAGAGATATATAAGAATAAATAAGAGCATAATAATAAGGTCAAGTATTAGGAACTTTAGCTTCATCAAGGTATCTCGGTCAAGTATTAAGAGCCTTAACTTCATCAAGGCTTCCCGGAACCAAGAATAGACTAGTCGAAAAAAAAAATAGAAAAAGAAAGAAAAGAAAAAGCATAATAATAAGAACAATGATAATAAGATGTTAGGTTAGTAAGCACTTAGGCTCTAAGAAATATATATACATAAATATATATAATAACATATAGAAGTTAGATTAGAGAAAATAGTAACAATACTAACAACAATATAATAACAATAACATAATGGAAATTTAGATATGAACAAGAACAAAACATGAACATATTGTTACTTCCTTAATACTATAGCCTTAGGAAACACAAATTATGGTCATATAATGTTGCATGGCATGAATAAGAATATGGTTTAGAACTTTTACCTAATGTAGGTGATGGTGTGTTTAGAAATTCTCCTAAAGAGAAATGGGTGGTTTATGGAGATGGAAAGGAAGAGAGTGTTTGAGAGGAAAATTGTAGAGAGAGAATTTGAGAAGTGATTTTGCAAGAGTTTTATTAAGGTAAGAAAGTGTGGGAAAAGAATGATTGAGTGAAAATTATTGTGATTAAAATTAAATGAAAATGAAATAAAATTGGATAGAGGGAGGGCATAGGGGCACCGGCCATGCTTGTAAAAGGGGGAGGAATTGATTTATTTTTGTTGTTTTGTGATAAAAAGTAATAATGCGTAGGGTGTAATGTGAATAAAGTTATATTGGGAAGGTCAATTGTAAAGAATATGTGTGGTTGAGCGTAAGAATAGGGTATAAAAAAAAGTAGAGATAGTGATATAGTAATGAATAATAGAAATAGTAATATGAATAGTAGGCTAGACAATTAAAGTACTAGTAGTAAAGAAAATATATGTAAATAAACTATATATGATTTTTTAGTTATTGAAAAATTCTAAAACTGATAATTTTGAAATCTTTATATTTTTACGAGTCTAACGGTATTATTGAAATATTTTTAACATCCGATGTACCGAGCACGATTTTCGAAAATTGATCCGTTCGGATCCGAAACAAATTAGGAATTAACGAATCTGATATTTTTAAGCTTTCCTATATTATTACAAACTATTATCCACAATTATCTCAATTTTGTTATTTAGGGGTTAAGAACATGGGATTAGCGGATCTAGATTCACTAGACTAAAATAAAACTAGGTTGACTTTAGGGTTCCGGCTTGATTTTCGGTTCTAGGGTTTATTTATATTTACCGAAAAATATAAGGGCTTACATGTATGATATCTTTGAGCACTAGTACATTTTTAGTTTTCGCCCCTATAAAAAGCATAGAATCATTAACAAAAATAAATAGAGATAATGGGACAGTAACAATATCCCTTATTAACACATCTATGACTATAATGAATAAATACGATGAGATTAGATCATATCATCATTAAATAAGTGCAAGGTTTTTGTATTGTTTAGCTTTGAGCATTCCATCATTTCTAGTGAAAGTTTTTTCTAGCCAAGCAACTTCTCCTTTGTTAGGAAGAACTTACTAGTGCATAAGATAGGTGTGACAAAATATAAAAACATCATTACTCTAATCTTATCAATTCTATTCTATAATTAATTTAATTGATTTATATATTTATACACAATATATATTACATGGTTTAGTGCTATTTAAAAAAAATCAACATTTTTCTCTTTTCAATTCTTTTTTTGGAATTTATTTTTTAATTATTTTAGCTAATTAATATATACAAAGTCACCATAGTTTAATAAAATAACTAGTATTAATGACATAAACGTTAGTGTCACTTGCTCAAATCTGGCAAAAGATAGATAAGGGAGTTTTGGGCTTGGATTGGTGTGAAAGGAGTAAAGCTTGCAAGACAAAAACTTGGTTAGTGGCATGCCGAAGATGAGCTTGGTGCGACCACTTCAATGCTTAAGTCAGCAATTGTTATGATAAAATTTTAGATTGAACGTAGATAAATAGTTGAATGTGACATTATAGTTCTCCTTGGAGGTAGGAGAGTATTCATGGGTCATTGACCTAGTGGTTATTAAAATTATAGGCTAGTGGGTAGTTGGCGATGGTCATGGAGGACATGAATTAAGCTCACTACTCCACTACTAGGTGCTTAGCTTGATCAAGTTATTTATGCCAAGTGGTGAGCGAAGTGGAGATGACCAAATGGGAGTTTTGATTGTCTGGGCGAGGCCTAGTCCTATACTATGGTATCAATTGTTAAGGTTTAAGCCTGGCAAAGAGGTCCAATCCCTTTAATGTCTTAGGCTCCACTTAAGGTGGCCTAGATCCCATTTTTTATTATTACCAGTTAGCATTTATGACATGTCAATATTGATATAAAAAAAAAAAAGGAAAATAAGTGATGTATTTTGGAAAAGTGGGATTTTGATATATTTTATAAAACTTACAACACTTATTGTAGCTTATCCTATTCCTAATTGTTATATATACATATATGTATGTATGTATGTATGT
Source organism: Combretum micranthum (assembly GCA_024138025.1). Classification (NCBI taxonomy): domain Eukaryota; kingdom Viridiplantae; phylum Streptophyta; class Magnoliopsida; order Myrtales; family Combretaceae; genus Combretum; species Combretum micranthum. The sequence continues at coordinate 86,755 of JAMXBD010003653.1, read as the reverse complement.
ATGTATGTATGTGTATGTGTATGTGCTGTCTTTAGATGAAGTGCCCAGCTCTCATATCGCCTTAAATCTATACAAAATCCTCGTAATTTGTTATATGATAGATTTGTTCACCGGAACAGGCAACCATGGATAAGGACTCCGAAAGCAAAGCAAGCAATCTCTTTTGGACCAAATTTCTAGCCCAATGTTATTTTTCACAAACCGAATGAATAAACTCCCTCTTCTTTGGCCCAAAAGAAAACTGTTCGGCCCAGTCTGGAATCAAATCGGGCACAATGAAAATGATAATATTAAAGCAAACATGCCGGTTCTCTTCCTACCCCCTCGGGTGTACCATTTGCCTGCTCCTAAATTTTTGGATATGATCTTTTCGTTCCTTTTTTCAAGTTTTTTTTTGTCAATTTACAAACCAATATTTGATGTTGTCTAAATTTTTTAAATACCTCAAAACATTACTATGATGTCATATTCTTCCTTACATTATGAATCATTGATTATACATTATGATATTTTAAATGGATAAATAGTAATTAGGAGAATATAAATATAAATAAAAATCATCGATATCCTAAATTTTCATATTTCCTCTCTTGCAGAAATGCTTAGAATTCAAACTGAAGTCTGGCTGACCCTTATTATAAAAGATAGAAATCCATAAATTCAAATTCTTTACTTTACATCACATATTAATATTAATACTAATATAAAAGTCCCACTTGACCTAGTGGCTCTCATTTGCTAATTTTTATATGCTCCATGGATGTACTGTAATCTCCACTTCTTTTGGACCAAGACAAAAGTGCCATCCGTTTTAGCTTTCCAACCACACATAGTCAAGCTAAATTTCTGAAGATTAAGTTGAATTGCTGTCAAAAGTTGGTATCTATTAAAATCATTGTCGGAATGTTATTTTCATCTATAAAGTCGTAGTAAATCATCATTGAAAATATGATAGAACAGGATAAAATTGTAAAACCACATATCACTATTATTTGATTCGGCCATATGCTTTTGCAGTCTTACATCAATCTCGGTCTCTATGGTTAATATTAATCAACCCAAGTAGGTAGATGTTTAAACATATAAATTCAAATGGTTGATCTATCATGCCATTAATAATCAAATCATTACATGTGGCCTTAGCTAAATTTTGAGCCAATAATGAAAAAATTTAAAATTTAAGGTTAGTCTAGACTAATTTGAAAGAGTTGGAACTACTTAATGTTTTTCAATTTAGAACCTCCTAGATCACTCTCACAAGAGTCCGGACTAAGTAAAGAACCATAAATGAATTAAGTTTGCAGCTTCAAGTTAGTTCACATCTGGTCATTTCGGTAATGGAGTTTTTGGCTCAATTTAATACCATGAGCTGATCTCTTAGGCTAGTGTAGGGCTTAGATGACCAAGTTCAATAAGGGATGTTATAGGGAGATTCAACTTGATAGGCTCGAAATAGGGATTGTTGGACCAGTTCATTCTGCTCTCAACCTGATTCAGTTTTCTATAATAATTTGAGTTTCATTTGGCTAAATTAGGGCTTTTATAGAATAAAATAAGCCTTAAGTCCATTTTAAATATAAAATAGACTATTTTGATTATAATGGGTTTCTCTTCATAATATAAATAAAGCCTCTAGTCCATTGATAAAGCCCAACCCAACCCACCATTACAGAAAATAATGCTTCAATAATGGCCGTCAAATTGTTTGGATATGATCTAACAGTGATCAACTATGCTTAATCCGTGTGTCTGATCAAGTATTATCTAATGGCTTACATGAGCCTCCTCCATCTCTAAATAAGTCGTTTCTCTTCTCTTTCGGGGCCATTCTGTGTATTGCTAAGATTAAGAGTAATGCGAAAACTCTGCTAAAAAAGATCCAGAAAGAATTAAAGCAATTGCTTCATGAAAAACGAATCAAGAATAATTTAATTTATTTGATTTTATCTTCTATCATATTTATGTACTTAAGAAACCAGGTTTTCCAATTTCTCGTCCCATGCTTCTCTTTATGATATTTGTACACGTGTCATCAATTTAAAACTTCTCTTAAGTTGACACAATGCTTATGGCATGTGATTGGCCAATCGAAGCAACCCCACCATAAACATCATATTAAAGAAATCCAAATGAGCTGAAGATCAAGTTGAAAAATAATAAAGAATGTCAATTTGATTTGAATAAAGCCAAAAGGATCCACAGGCAAGAACAAGGTTCATATACATATATTTCCATTTTTTTTGCATTAGACAAAGAAAATATTTTCAATTATCATTTTTTTTAATTATCAATGATTAGGTGTAGATAAGTACATAAATTTTTATCTAGAGGAGAACTATTTCCAAAGGTTTGCTAAAACTTGCTAATATAAATCTTAACCATAGGCTAATGATTTTAAATTAATCCCTCAAAAATTTGGCAAAGAACCATTCTCACTTGAAACCAAAAAAAAAAAAAAAGCACATTATACCCATTAGACATTTTGTTGACGGCCTAATCATTCATGTCCATTAGGCATAAATATTTTTCAAGTGGAAAAATATTGACTTTTTTATGTTACTTTTAATCTTGTGAATTTTTAATTAATATTTTAATACAATTATGCGGCCAACTCAACTTGCAATGAATAGTGCACTTTAATTCGTTAGTTATGAGGGCGAGCTAAAATGGTCTGCACACTTAATGAGTCAAAATTTTTAGCCCATTTGGCTTTTTTTTCTTCTCCTTTTTGAGTTAAATTAATTGGCTCTTATAACATGTCTTGCATTCAAAACTCTAAAAATATTAATATATTTTAAACAAACAGTAAAAACACCTTATTTTTTTATAAAATTATTCATATAAAAAACTTTACCACTATTTATATACTATTAATAATCATTCTATGTGGCATACTCATTGAATCTTTCTCTTAGAATTATTTATGGTGTAATTTGTCTTTCAAGTATGTCATCCCTTTTATGAATTATAAGTTATGTTGTAATCACTAGCTGGGTGATTTTTGTTTATATAAAAGATACTTATTATCCTCCATGTGGGACGATTTGAATTTTTAAAAGATGTGTAAATTGATTCTATTAGGTGTATAAATCTCTAACCCTTTGGTTAGTCATTTCTTTTAGTAGTTGATTCAATTGATATTCTGCTATTTTATTGAATCAATTTCATCTTAGTAGGCAAAAAAAGAAAAAAAAAAAAAGAAAAAGAAAACTAGACTAGATTGTCTAAATTGAAATATAAAAGACATCTGCGTTGTCTTTATCCCTCTCATATTGTCTGACACCTTTTTTCCTATTTTCTTTCCCTCATTTTTTTTTCTTCTCATCGTGACACGTTTTACGATTACAAGATTTCTAAAGTTCAAATTTTACATACATATAATATAAATATATATATTATATATATCATAGGTGGAAACCTGCAATTTGCCGCTGTTACAAAAACCTAAAAACTATTATTCATGGAAAAAAAAACCATTTTAATAAAATAAGATACACAAATCATTTTATATATCTTAAAACTTTTAATCACAAAATTAGATCTCGTATATTCGTATCTTAATCCCAACCATTATATTTCAATGAAATTATAAATAATAATAATAATAAAAAGAAATTTACTTAATATTCCAATGAAATTGATAAAAAAATTGTCTTTAAAAAAAAAAAAAACACAATCTCAAGTAAGAAAATTCTTATATGCAGTTGATTCATCGTTGGTAGAGATATTATTATAACCATTTTTTTTTTTTTCAAAATCGCTACATTTTGTTTAAAGATCAATAAAATTGCTTAGGTTTTTTAAAATATCTTTTTTGAAAACGTGAAAATATACTTGGGTAATATTCAAGGGGGGATGAATTAAGTATTTACCCTAAAATGCTCAAACGATCAATTTTAATTCAACAGATCTAATTTTACTTTAATAGTAGTGGATAATTCACAGCAGATTATAATATGAAAAATTAAAGAGATCCGGATAGAAAATATGAGTCTAGATTTAACGTGAAGTTCGACCCACTTCCTACTCTCCATGATCCACCGATGCCTCTAATCGAGCACTTCACCACCACTTTATTAATCACCATAATTATATGCTCAAGTTGAGCAAATACACCACTTTAAAGAATAAGAAAATTAATAGTTTTGTTTGTTCATAAGTAAAAACTCTTTTTTACTTTAGCACTTCTCTATGTTGAATATCCCAAGACAAAGTATATATATAACCTTCCAAAATTCAAATGTTTGTTAGAGATAAGGTTTTTAAGTCGCCAAGTATTAAATGCACTTCAACGGCTCTTTTTACCACATTAGCTCTAATATTTAAACTGTCGTGCCTCGAGACTCGCTTGCCTTAAAGTGCATACCTTATTTTTGCCCTTGACCAAGTCTCATTGATCATGTGGACTCCATCCAGCCTTGACTCAAACATGTCGCACCTCAAATTTACTCTTGACCAATACTGTGCTTTTTTGATCTTGTTGAATCTTTGACTTTGAACTCATCGCACCCTAAACAATGGACTTGTCGAGCCTCTAACAAACCCCTTGACCAAGGCTGTGCATTTTTTAAACTTGTCAAGTCTTAGTCTTAAACTTATCGCACCCTAACCAGTAGACCTATCGAGCTCTTAATGAACTCTTCGACCACTGACTTTGCATTTTTGAACTTGTTGAGCTTTGGTCTTAAGTTTGTCATGCCTTGACTAATTGACTCGTTGACCCCTCTATGTGACCCTCAACTAATGTTTCTACATTTTTAGACTTATAAGCTTTGGTCTTGAGTTTGTCGTGTCTTAGTGAATGAAGCAGTCTAGTTCTCCACTTGACCCTTGACTGATATTGTTCATCACTAATTTTGTTCCTACTAAAAACCTGCAGAAACTCCACAAAGATGCACAACATACACATCTATATATACTAGCATGGCATCCATCATATGTTTGACTAATTAAGTGCAGTTTACAATAATTGAATAGCTAATTTTGCATTATATTATCTCATTAAAATCCATATTGAACACACAAGTTCAACCTTTTTCAATCAAGCACTTATAATTTAATAGTATCGTTGCCATCCTCTTCATGGGATAGAGCATATTTCATTTCCATGGTCACAAAAATTATATATATGTGTGTGTGGTGTGTGCAATTTGCCAAAAGTATGTGCCAAGAAAAGTTTTTTATTTTTTTTTTTAATTTATGAAATTGAGTTATATTCGACGTTAGGAGTAACCATGAAAATAAAATCATCCCAAAGAGAAGCAAAATATACGTTCTACTAAAGTTAGATTATTTTATATTACATACAAAGGCTTTGGATTGAAGAAATACCTAACTGATGATAATGAAGAAAACCTAATGCCAAGAAATAGAATTAAGATAGGAAATTTCAGTGCTATGAGAATTTGTGTTGATAGTTTGTTGATCCTCGTATTTGTTGTTATTAACTTTTGCATGGCACTTCATATGGTTTATTTATTAAGTTGCTTCTTAAAAATTCATTCGCAACAATCCAATATATTTAACCTCATAATTTTAATAAATTTAAACCATTACATTAGAAAGTAGTCATAATAATTAGATATATCCACCCACACCATACTATAATAATTATATAAATGTATATTTTGCAAATGCTATACTTACTTGTACTAACCCATTTTTCCTTGTTCCGTCCTACCTATGGGCCTCTTTTGACTAGTTGAGCACTGGACCTACGGTTGTTTCGCCATTAAAGGGCTCCACTTACCTTGAAATATTCTTGAGTGGGTATTTGCCTAAGTAAAGAGAGGATTGAGTGATAAAAGTTGACGTTTTTTCCTTTTCCTCTTTTATCGTCAATCATGGCATGGAAAGTCCAGGATGTGTATCGTTTCTTCCATCAATACCCTTTTTAGATCTCTTTAAAAGATACTAAATTTTTTGAAAGGTAAAGAGGTATATTTTAATCTAACTGCGTAAACATGATTGTGCACATTGACTAAATATCTACTTTGAAGGTCATAGATGGTTCGGTTGGCCTATAATTTAATAAAATTAACAATTGAAACTTACCTTCTCATGTGTCCTAGTAACACAGTTTTAAGGTTAACAATTTGGCACATAACCTATCAACCTAATATGATACTGATACATCACAATTATAATGCACGAGCTCTTTTAAAATAAAGATTTTTTTTTTTTTTATTGTTGATACTAAAGTGTAAATAAGAGAGGGATGAATTGATTAAAATAAAAAAAAATTAAGATGTTTAAACAATAGTATTCTTTTGTTATCATCAAAATAACTTTGAAGAGCCTTCACATTGATATTTACGATTTAACTTTATTTTATTATCTACTTACTCTAATATATTTTCTAGTGTCTACCTTTGCACCCCACTTTCCATTAGGAGTATGCATGGTACAATTGGTGCGGTTTACCTCTTGAATCAAAAAATCATATTACTACGATTCATTTATTTTTTTAATACAAACCTAATCATATATTCAATTCGTAATTTTTTCAAAAAAAAAAAATCCAGTTAGTGGCTCGAACCGTCTGCAAATGAATGAAAAAGAACCTCTTAACTTTTATCTAATGAGTCTTTACGATTTTTAAAATATGCCTAGTAGTCACTAATACCTCTGGCTCTCTTTAGAGCTAATATTTTCATTCTTATTAATTTCACAACTTATGTTTTCAAAAATAAATGCACCATTTATTAGTATTGCAAAAATAAACTAATAGATTATGGTGCAATGTCATTAAATAATTGATACAGTAAGTATAAATTCTACTGTATAATGAAGGGTGCGATAATGATGGCAATATACAAAGTCAAACCAGTGCCACTGCACAAAACAAACTTTAATCGGTGATAGTTGGCGCCTGACGGCGGTCGGAATGCGGAGAGTCGCTTGTAGTTCACTGTCTTCACGTTCACTTGTTCAAGTTACGATGTAGGGCAACCATTTTTTGGGCTTGATTTGTTACTTGACATATTAACCATTTAATCTGTCACCGAACAAGTCATAACAACAGATGATTTTTTTTTCAATTATATAATGGTAGTTTGGAGTACGAACCAAACCACAAACAAACTCTATACTCAAAATGAATTAGATAGTAAAAAGTCATTTTATTAGATTCAGTTCAGTTCAATTCACGGTTCGGTTCTTGAAAACGGTTTTGATCAAAGTTAACTTTTGCTTTCTTTCAATACCTAGTTTCTTCATTGTATTTTGATGCCATTTCAATCTTAACTTCCATATAAAAAGCCATTTATAGGGCATAAATAATTTGATATCCTACATGTTATTAAGATCACTTACTATCATTATTATGTTTTGTTTAAACTTGTCCATACATTCAGCCTGTATCTTTGTAAGCATTCTTCTACTTTTATATATTATTCCTAATGTAAGTATTTTAGTAAATTGAAGACAATTAAGAATGGTTTTTTTTTACCGTTATAGAGGTTTGAAAATTATAGGAAAATTCGATTGTTCAATTAATTTTGACGGAATCAGTCTCATTACTACTATCGGCTCACATCATACTCACTATGATAAATCATTAAAATAGTTAATATTAAAATTATCATATTTATTTTAATGGTTAAATAATTGATTGAATGATCCAGTTGATGGGACCATAAAAGCTTCAAAATTATATCAAACTTGTCCATACATTCAATGGTTTAAAACATAAATAGAAATACACAAACTAAAGGGGTTAAAATACAGATTTACGTTGTGAAACATGATTGATAATCGGATTATATTACAAATTGAAGATTTTAGAGATGATCCTATTTCGATCCGAATAAATAATACAATGGATTAATACAAATTATATGTTCAGATTACATGTACCCCTGTAATAATTTTTTCTTTTTATTTTTGTGTCTTTTGATGAAGAGGCTAGTTCTAATATTGTCTTAAATTAATACAAAAACTTCGTCATTTATCATCGTATAGATTTTTTGATCCAGCATAAGTGAGCCTTAGGTAAGGACCACTTGTTTTAATTTTTATCATTCCTCACTTTCGATTAAGCCCATGACCCAAATCTCAAAAGCTAACCACCAGGACAAAGTTCCCCGAGCGCAACGCAAGCCATCTCTTTCGAACTAAATTTCCAGCCCAATGTAATTTTTGACAAACCAAATGAATAAACTCAACCTTCGTCGGCCCCCAAAAGAAAACCCACCGTTCAGTCCTAAATTGGGCCCATAAAAATGCTGGCTTTTCTGCTTCTTCTCTCTCCTTTTTTTCTTTTTTTTTTTGCCAATGGGAGAGCTAGTAGCATCTTTCTGGTTCTTCATAGGAGATGTCTTAGATTTAAATGTCTCCTCTATTTGTAATTAGAAAAAAAAAAAAAAAAAAAAAAAAAAAAAAAAGAGTCTTCTTCTTCTTGATTGAAGGAAATTTATTCTTCTTAATTTTTCCGTTCTCGATATCCTCCATATACAAATTAATAATCGAAATTGTTTAAATTTTTTAAATGCATTACAACATGATTGCAATATCACCTTCTGTCTTTTCACTGAAAAAATACCATTTTCTCCCTTGGAATTGCAATGATTGACATACACAATAATACCTTAAAAAAAATAACTTGATGATAACTCAAAGAAGATAGATATAAAACCATTGATTTCCTCAATTTTGGTATTTCCTCTTGTAGAATGCTAGGATTCAAACACATGTCTTGCGATTAGGGCTATGCAAAAAAACTGATCAAACAGTAAATCGCACCGGATCAAACCAAAATTTCGATTTTTTTTTAAACGATTCGGTTGTGTTCGAATCTGTAAAAGCAAACAGTTCATGGCTCAGTTCAGGACCCGAAACCGAACCATATAGTTGGAATCGAATCGAACCGTTATATATATATATTTTTAAAAATTAACATATTATTTTTGCTCTTAATTGTTTCATTAAAATTAATTTTTTTTTTAAATTTGTAAGTTAAATATGTATCATTCTGAGAATAAAATTAGATTTGTCATATTATGTTTTAATTGTTATGTTGTATATAAATAAGATAGATTTTAAATTTTAACATCTAGTATTCTAACTTATGAAAAAAAAATTTCCTTTATTTTACTAATTCTATTATTTAGTTACTGATTGATTTATATAATTGATAATATTTTAGCTAGAAGCATATAAAAATTAAATTTTATGTCTTATATTATGATAAAGTCTAGTATATCATTATAGTTCAAAATAATTAAAAAAAATTATCACAATTATAATTTTATAATGAATAAAATCCCTCCTTCCTATAAGTTTTACATGTTTATTTGGTAAATGGTTAATTTTAAATATTGTTGTTTATATTTGCATTAGTGATAAGAAATATGTAATTAAAGTTTTTTTATAGAATATATTTTTTATTTTATGAATAAAATGGTTTGAATCACAAACCGAAAAGTCGAACCATTTTTTTTTCAGTTTAAAAAATTACGAAACCGAACCATATGTTAGGTTTGAATTTAAAAGAAAAACCGAACCATAAAATATATACGATTTGTTTCGAGGTGCAAATCGAACCGAAACCGTATCGTGCACACCCTATTGCCAACCCTTTCTTTAAAAGATAGAAAGAATCCATAAATCCGATTTTTTTACTTTATACCACATATTAGGGGATAACCTTATGACTTTTATTTATGATATAACAGTTTATAATATAATGTAATATAAAAATGGAGGAGTTTATTATTTTATATTACTTTCATTGAAACAAAGTAGTTATTTTCTATTATTCACTCCATTGGATATATAAGATTGTAATAGAATAGTTAATACTGATGAGTAAAATAAAGTTGTAATAAGATTATTTATTTTTTTATTTAAATGAGGGTATTTAAAAATCACTTTTAGTATTGAATTACTATCAATAAGTTTAATAATGAATAATTATTTAATATTTTTATAATAGTATTTTTATAAATCTTTATTACAGTCAATTAAACATCTTAATAGCTTTTGATATAGAATAAAAGTACTATTATAAGGAAATAAAAATTTATATAAAAGAGTATGAAAAAATAAATTATTTAGGATGTTTATTCAAATGAATGGCAATCTGGCATGTGATTTCTATAATCATTTATCATTTTATAACCCTTGCAGCGACGACGGACCGTTTGCTAGTTTTCTCATATATGTCCTCGTAATCTCCACTTCTTTTTGGACAATCTTTTATCTATTTTCTTTTAAGACAAAAGTGCTATCCCTTTCAGCTTTCGAGCCCTTTTGAATGCTAAATTTCTGGAGTTTTGGTTGAATATCCGTCGAAAGTTGGCATGGCGTCCTTTTTATTAAAATCATTGTCGGAAATCGTAATGTCATTTTCATTTGTAAAGTCATAATAAATTATTATCAGAAACGTGATTAGAACATTACGTTTGATTATCAGTTGAGTAGATAGGTGTCCAATCATATGAATGTCATAGTAGGTAAATTATGTTATTAGTAATCATATTAATACATTTATCTTCAGTTAAATTTTGAGCTAAGCGACCTAATAACCATGGTAAAACAGTTAAATGGGTCCTGAAATTTTGTATTGGTCAATTAACACTATCAATTTGATCAATTAGTCCCTTAATTTTTTAACTTGTTTTGATTAAACTGCCGTTGTTACTTTTTACTTTTATAATCTTTTCTAGAGTCTGATAATTACTTTCCTATTTTTGTTAAGATAAAATAAAGTCAAGAGGAATTTGCTTCATCTATCGCTCTAGTGGAGAAATATTAAAAATATATATACACTGATCATCAAGAAAGTTTAAAGAGAAAGAAATGATAAAATACCAAACATAATTAGATAAATGTTTTAGCCAAATTAACTTAGAAAAAATGGATGATTATAGTATTCATAACACTTTCGCAGATGTTTAGGGTTTGTTGTGTTGATCAAATGACACATCGCAATTCACCGCACCTTTTATTCCAAAATCTCCAGATACAGAAGATGAATTTATTCTAGAGTTCTCCAATGCATAATTTGTATAGAAATCTCATTGGACTCATTTTTTTATAGATTGTCCACACATTTAAATATAGTTTCATTTAATTCCTCTCCTCTAAATTTTCTCTAAGTATAAGCATTTGTAATAGTATAAGCTATATTAATTCTTTTCCACGAAGTATATCCGTATCCGTTTACAGTTGAATTGAATAAGTAGATAAATAGCTTTTAGAATCTCCAATTAATTAATACATTTTGAATATAGATGTTATTTCCTATGCTCTCTAATTTGACATTTAGTAGCTCTTTGTTGGGATAATGTTTGCAGTGCCAAAATTGGCATCTCAGCTGTGCATTCTCGCTCATCATGTGACCCCTAAGCAAACTAAATAATCTAATGCATTAATAGTTTTGTAATGTAGTAATATTTTCGCTAGTATTTCAAATGAGAGTATAAGATTTGAATCACCCTTCCTCCATTATAATGGAAAAAAATAATTATCCTAATAGTATTGCTTATTGACATTGATATTTATTTAATTATGATTGCTCAATAACCTAATGCAAGTATTGCTTATTAAAATTGATAGATATTTAATTATGATTGCTGGAATAATAATGAAACAATAAAATCAAAACTGCAAATATTGATTAAAGTTGGCATTACATTTTCATGGGTCACAGGCAAATTTTACATGTATAAAGATGTATTTGGTTAGTTGTTTTCAGGTTATTTTGATATTTTAATATCATTATTAAACGAACCACTTGTAAACAATAAATACATATGAAAAAAGATATTCTTGTTCATAAACAGACTAAATAGACCAAATATAAATAAGATATAGATATAGATACAGATAAAAATCGATAATCTAACTAGAATTTAAAAGTGAGTTAATTAGGAACTTCTTATTCTTTTTCCCTCTAGTGATCTCAATCCGTAGCTAAATTTATTTTATTTACAAATTTCATTTCAGAGATCATTAGTGGCATAGCATATATTAATCATTTATATCTGTCAAGTGTCAAGCTTAATAATTCAGGTAAAATGACTAGTCATTTCATCTTTAATTAAATAATGCCTTGGTACATGGCCAGCCATGGCAGGTCAGAACTCAGAAACCCACCCCATGCTTTTGGCTACAATGGTAACAAGTTCTGGCCTCACGAGGTTCTAAATCCAGGTCATAAATTCAATGTAAGAGTAGAAAAAATGAAAAAGAGTTATAGATTAATGCTTACAACTCAAAGCAAAAGCAGGTACACTTGCCAACCCCCCATCTCTTAAAAAATATAAATGGATGCAACCTACATCTCACATGAAAGCAGCAATATAGCACTTCAAAAAACCTTGAGGCTATAAAGAAGAGATTAAAGCTATCCGAAGTGTTGTATTTTTTTTTTTAATAATTTAGTATCAAACTTTCAATTTTAATGATTTTGTACTTTCTTTTTTTTTTAATTTAGTGTCTACATTAATGAGAAAGTTAATGATCATCATATATATTTGCATATTAATATATGTACTTTGGTTTTAATTGTATTTTGATGTAGATACTTTGATTTGGATGCACTTTAGTGTCTATTCACTAATTAATTTATTAAAAAATAAATGAATTTTATGTACCAATTCATTTAAAGTAATTTTAGATTTTTAATTGATGTGTTATTTTAGAAATAAAAATAAAATTATTTGTATGTAATAATTTCCATCGTGAATAACTATTCACCTATGATTTTCAGTTTTAATAAAATTATAATTGAAAAGCTCTTAACATCAAATTTATTTGAAAATGAGACTATGTAAAATTTTAAAATAGTTATAATTTTATATTAGGGGTTGCTTAGCTTATAACATAATTTCCAAGCTTGTTGAATAATACACTTCTATATATTATAATATTTCTTTATTTTTTTTTGGTATTATACTCAAAACACCCTTGCTAAAAAATCCCATCAATCTTGAGATTGAAATATTTATATGACTAACTCATGTGTCTAGATCGAGGTGGTCTTTTTCGATCCACAAGGCTTTTTTGGGAACACTACAAAAGATAATCTAAGAAATGATATAATATATAGAAATGCATTATTTAAAAAATATAGAAATTCATGTTATAATGAAAATGACACTTGGTTTATATATTACAGCCATTTTTAAATTTGCCAAGTCTATCTTATCTTAGACCACATAATAACATATTATTTTCAAGTAAAATTGATGTTAAGATTCTTTTATATATATTAAATTTTTTTCAAAATCGAAAATTACATATGAAAAGTTAGTAACAATTAATATTATCATATATATATATATATATATACTAATTTCTCTTAATTTCTAAAAAGCATATCGGTTAAAAATCTAAAATAAATTTTTAGAATTAATACATAATTTTTTTTTTGAAATTTTGAAATAACATAAACTTAAGAAGAGAAAAATATTAATTTTTAATAAACTAATTATTGAATAGCCAATAAAATACATGTACAAAAAATTGCAATTGAAACAAACTATAGACACTAAAATGCAAAAGAAAAAAAATGTAAAGATTGTTAACTTTCTCATTAATGAAGACAGTAAATTGAAAAGTAAGCACTGAACTGCTCAAACATCCCTTTCAAAATCCATGCCTGGAATGCTGGAGGTATAAGATTGATGAAAATAAAACAAATGATCTTAAAGCTCATTTCGGTACACAACCAAATATTTTGGTATCACACTAGAATCAACAAGTCAAAAGCTAAAAATTTAAAGCAAAACCCGCACTACACTGAAATGATCTATATGGAAGCGAATGGTTTTAATGGAGAAATCATGTTGCTTTGGAATCCATACTATGTACAGGGGAGGAGGAGATAACAACAAATGCATAAGCCATCCATGCTATCATTAAAGTAACAAATTCTTCTTGTCCATGGTTTTCTACTATTTACACCAGCATTGACTGGGGCAAAAGAAAGATTCTCTAGGAAAATCTAAAAACCTTGTTAGAACATATTAGTGGTCCCCAATTAATTATTAGGGACTTCAAAGATGTACTAATAAATGATGAAAAATTTGGGTGGGGTGGGGTGGGGGAGTGGGTGTGTAGTGAAAGTGAGGTGGGTTGGTGGTTGTAGCTGTTGGGTAAATGTTGTCAAAGCTAATTTGTACCAAGATTGCATGGAAACATGTGGAATGTGTGACATAGTCTTTGTGGGGCAAAAATTCACTTGGTCAAGCAGAAACAAAGAGTTAAATGGGCTCATACAATGTCGTCTAGATAAGGCCTAGGTCAATAGAAAATGGAAGCCTCTATTCTCGGAAACAAAGCTTCTCCATCTCCACTCCTTAGGCTTTGATCACTTGCCCATCCTGGCTTCAATGATATCGGCTATCCAGGGTGGTCAAAGGAAAAGAAGGCCTTTTAGATTTAAGCCAATGTGGCTAGACTATTTTGACTTCAAAAAAACTTTGTATAAGATAACTGGAACCCCTTCTTTTCCACTTTCCGAAGAACCTTGATCTTTTCACCAATGCCTTTAGGAAGTGGGACAAAGAAGTCTTTGGAATTATCTACAAAAGGAAGGACGATAAAGATAAGGTGGCAACAATTCCTAAAGAACTAGTTAAGTCCAAAGATCCATTACAAGGTAGTAGAGGTCCAATGAAAAGAGCACAAACTAAGCAGATGAAGGAAGTCTTACATGGATTAATTATAGAGATTGAAGACAAAGAGGATGCTCATCAAGACTCCAACACATATGTTAAGCTAATCAATGTGTTAGAAAGAAGTGGAGATGACATAGGCTGCCAGCCTTACTTGGAGACACACCAGCCTTGCTTACAGACCTATACGCTGGCCTTCAATACTATCGACCTTTGTATATATGCTGCTGGTGTAGGTGCTTAAACCATTGACCTTCGATAGTCATAGAATCGAGTTTTTAAAAGCCACCGTCCTTTGTAATGTAAGTTTCCAGCTTAGGGTGGCCTTCTTTGAACATCAGACATTTTATTTTGTGTCTTTTAGTTTTCCTATGTAATAGTATTTATAGGTCTTTGCTTTGTAATCTATGAACATCAGTTGAATGAATATAATTTTGAGAGTTTCTTCCATTTATGAGGACTTTCTCTTAGTTCTTGAAAAATGACCAAACTTGATTTCTTCAACATAATAGCTTGGGGAAATCAACCTGATAACTTAGGCTCCAATCGACAGGTTTGGTTGGGGTTAAGTTATGTTTGCATCTTTGATAACTTTGGTTCCAATTGACGGATTTAATTGGAGTCAAGTTTCTATTTGCTTGTTTCAAGGGATTCTTAGGGTTCTTTTCCATCGTTGAATGTTGGGTCTTAAGTTCCTATACTTGGGGTTTGTGTCATTTGGTATCAAAGCTTCGACTCCTTGAATCGAGCAAATGTTATCCTTGATTTTGTGCTTTTCTTTATTCGGTCTTTCTGTTTTCTTGTTTTCCTATCTATCTTCTCTCCCCGAAATCCTTTCTAGTGTGAAGTGATTCATTCTTTGTTAAAAAAAAAAGAAGAAAACAGAAATTCGTGATATAAAAAAAAATTGTGACAAAAAAAAAGGAAGAAGAAAATTTACATAAAAAAAATGTAGTTGATAATTTTATTGTTTGATTGTGTTTCTTTATGCTCAAAGAAGAATCATCTCATTAAGAATATATTTCCTAGTATTCTAGTTCTTTTCTCTTGATTTTGTTTGTTTTTTTCCTTTGGGATTTGAGTTATTAAATCTGATTTTTTTCTTTGGTTTTTATGTGTTGAAATCATTGATCAAGTTCTAATCAAGAACTTATAAAGGAAAGTTGAGTGGTAAAAGGCAAGAGCAGTGAGTCCAATATCATGAAAAGCTAAATTAGAGTAAAATACAAGTGATTTCACATCTATTGAGTATACACAAGTGAGAGAGAGTGTGAGGACTAACCCAATTATTTTTTTTAGTTTTCATCTCTTTACAAGTACAAGATTATTGGTAGTGGTGAAGAAAATATTGAAATGGATATGAAGCTATTTATGAAAGCCATATAAGATCAGTTCAAGACTCTAAATATGAGGTTGGATAATTTAGAGTCTCCTAGCAGATCTAAATCCTATAGAAAATAGTCCCTTATTGAAGAGGTGAAAGAGGACTCTGATTCTAATGATGGTAGTTTCATAAGAGGAAGAGGAAAGACCCAAAAGCGTGATGATAACTTGGGTTATATCAAGATGAAGATACCTTATTTCCATGGAAAGTATGTCCAAATTTGTATCTGGAATAGGAAAGGAAAGTGGAGCTCATACTCGATTGCCATAACTATTCTGAAGAGAAAAAGGTTAAATTAGCAACTGTTGAATTTGCAGATTATGCCGGTATGTGGTGAGATCAACTAGTGATCAATAGGCATAAGAGTGGTGAGAAACCTGTTATGTCATGGGAGGAGATGAAAGTTGTGATGAGAAAGAGGTTCGTTCCCAGTCACTACTACATAGACTTATGCAAAAAGTTGCAAAGTTTGACTCAAGGCTCATGTGGAGGATTATTATAAAGAAATGGAAATAGCCATGATTAAAGCTAAGGTGGAGGAAGACCAAAAGGCTACAATGGCTAGATTCATTGGTAAACTGAATAAGGAGATTGCTGATGTAGTAGACTTGAAACATTATGTGGAGATAGAAGAGTTGCTGCATAAAGCTATCAAAGTGGAGAGGCAACTGAAGTCTAGGGGTAATTCCAGTTATGGTTCATCTTCCAAATCTTAAAAATCGAAGTGGAAGGATCACAAAGTGAATTCAAAATCAGAAGAGGATAAGAAGGATAAAGATCCAGTTTCTTCTTCTAAAGGCAAAAATGAAACTAAATCATCCTCCAAGTCACATGATATTAAATGTTTTAGGTGCCGAGATTTGGATATATTGCCTCTCAATGTCCAAATGAGAGGACTATGATTATCCTAGATAATGTTGATGTGGAGAGTGTTAGTTCCAATGATGAAGAGATGCTACCATTAGAGGATTGTAGTGATGTGGAGGTTGAAGGGCTAGTGAGTGGAGAATTAATAGCCACTAGGCGAACTCTTGATATTCAGCCTAAGGATGATGGTGATGAGGCCCAACGAAAGCTTATTTTTTTATACCACATGTCATGTGAATAACAAGGTATGTAGTTTGATTATTGATAGTGGAAGTTGCACAAAAGTGGTTAGTACCTTGTTAGTAAATAAGCTGAATTTGAAAACTTTGAAGTATCAAACACCTAACAAATTGCAATGGTTGAATTAGTATGGGAAAGTTAAGATAACTAAGCAGGTTCTGATTACTTTTGATATTGTAAAATACCATAATGAGGTATTGTGTGATATGGTACCAATGCAAGCTAGTCACATTTTGTTAAGTCGACCATGGCGGTTTGATAGGAAAGTTAATCATGATGGGTACAAGAGTCATTATTCTTTTATTTTGAACAAAAAGCTTGTGGTTTTAATACCCCTAAAATCATAAGAGGCTTGTGAAGATCATATGAGAATAGCAAGAGAGTTCAGATTGAGAGAGAAACACATTAGTGCTCAAGAAAAGAATGAGAGTAAAAACAAGAGTGAGAGTGTAGAAAAAGGGTAATAAACATACACTGGTGAGTAATGAGAGAAAAGCATCGGAGTGTGAAACACAAACATTAGTGAGTGACATTACTAAAAAGAGTGAGATTAAGGGTGTTATGAAGTCAAGACAACAACTACTCGTACATATATATATAAGGATGTTTATATTTCTACCAACGAGCTTAACCATTCTTTGCTAAGTGTGGTTATTTCTCTATTGCAGGAACTTGATGATTTGTTTCTAAAAGAGATACCAAGAGGACTGCCTCCTATAAGAGGCATTGAACACCAAATTTACTTCCTTCCAGGTGCTTCAATTCCCAACAGGCTAGCGTATTAAGCAAATCCTAAGGAAACAAAGGAGATATAAAGGCAAGTTGATGAATTAATGGAAAAAGGATTCATGAGAGAGAGCCTCGGCCCATGTTCAGTTCTTATAATTTTGGTGCCAAAGAAAAATGGAACATGGTGCATGTGTGTGGACTGTTGGGCAATCAACAAGATCATGGTAAAGTATAAACATCATATACCTAGACTTAATGATATGCTTGATGAATTGCATGGTGCATGTTTGTTTTCTAAGATTGATATGAAAAATGGATATTACCAAATTCTTATGAAAGAGGGAGATCAGTGGAAAAAATCGCTTTTAAAACAAATTATAGCCTCTATGAATGGTTGGTGATGTCATTTGGGTTATCTAATGCACCTAGCACCTTTATGAGGTTAATGAATCATGTTATGACTTCTATGTGCTTTTATAGGCAAATTTGTTGTTGTTTACTTTGATGATATCCTAGTTTATAGCAAGAATTTAGATGGACATGTTCAACATTTGCATGAGGTTTTTAATGTCTTGATGGAAAATAGATTGTATGCTAACTTAAAAAAATGCACCTTTTGCATGGAATCTGTTGTTTTCCTTGGTTTTGTTGTGAGTGCAAATGGGATTTTAGTTGACAAAGATAAGGTAAAGGCAATTAGGGAGTGGCCAACACTTAGGAATGCAAATGAAGTGGGGGGTTTTCATGGTTTAGCAATCTTTTATAGGAAATTTATAAGAGATTTTAGTGCTATAGCAGCTCCTTTAAATGATCTTATTAAAAAGAATGTGTGTTTTAATTGGACTGAAAAGCATCAAAGCCTTTAATACTTTGAAAGATAATTTGGCCAGCGCACCATTGCTTGTTCTACCTAATTTTGACAAAGTTTTTGAAATTGAATGTGATGTGTTGGGAAAAGGTATTAGTGGTGTTTTGATGTAGGATTCTAAGCTGGTTGCTTATTTTAGCAAGAAGCTAAGTGGTGCAACATTGAATTATCCGACGCATAACAAGGAACTGTATGCATTAGTGCAAACTTTGCAGACATGGCAACATTATCTGTGGCTAAAGGAGGTCACATTCATTTGGACCATGAGAGCTTGAATGCTTGAAGTCTCAAGGCAAGTTAAACAAAAGACATGCAAAGTGGCTGGAATTTATTGAAACATCTCCTTATGTGATCAAGTACAAGCAAGTAAAAGAAAATAGAGTAGCTGATGCATTATCTAGAATATGTGCATTTTGAATTCCTTACATACTAAATTGCTTGGATTTAAGTTCACTAAAGACATGTATGAGACTGATGTTGATTTTGGTCAAATTAGGAATGCTTGCTTTAAACATGCGTTTGATGATTTTTATAGGCATGATGGTTATTTGTTTAGAAAAGATAAACTGTGTGTGCCTAAGTGTTCTTTACAAGAATTTCTTGTTAGAGAGATACATGGAGGTGAATTAATAGGACATTTTGGAGAGCAAAAGATTTTGGAAATATTGAGTGAACATATCTATTAGCCTAAAATGAGACATGACATACAAGCTCTTTGTGACAAATGTATTGCATATAAACAGGTTAAATCCAAAGTCATGCCTCGTGAACATTATACTCCTTTACCTATACCCAAACAACCTTCGACTGATCTTTCTATGGATTTTGTTTTAGGGTTTCCTAAGTCTCAAAATGGTAAGGACAACATATTTGTTATTGTTGATAGGTTTAGTGAAATGGCTCATTTTATTGCGTGTTCTAAAACCAATGATGCAACATGATTGCTGACTTATTCTTTAAAGAAATTATGCGTCTGCATGGTATGCTAAGATCCATTGTGAGTGATAGGGATGTTAAAATTTTAAGTCATTTTTGGCGAACTTCGAGGAGTATATTAGGAACCAAGTTGTTATTTTCTATTGTTGCACATCCACAAACTGATGGGTAAACTAAAGTATTCGAGAAGACTCTTTCTATATTGTTACATGCTGTAATTCAAAAGAATCTCAAACAATGGGAGAAGTGTTTGCTACATGTTGAGTTTGGATATAATAAGGCTATACATTTTTCTACATCTTATTCACCCTTTGAGATTGTATATGGTTTTAATCCTTTGACTCCATTAGACATTTTGCTTGTGTCTGCTAATGAGTTTGTTGATCTTGATGGAAAGAAAAAGGCAGGTTTTTTTAAGGATTTGCATGCTAAGGTTCGGGCTAATATTGAGAAGAAGAATGAGCATTATGCAAGACAAGCCAACAAAAGACAAGTGAAACTTACTTTTCAACTAGGAGATTAGGTTTTGGTTCATTTGAGAAAGGAAAGATTTCCTGCTCAAAGAAGGTTTAAATTGTAATCTAGAGGAGATGGACCTTTTCAAGTGTTAGAGCACATCAATGACAATGCTTATAGACTGGATCTACTTAGTTAATATGATAATGTTAGCGCTACTTTTGTTAAGGATTTGCATGCTAAGGTTCGAGTTAATATTGAGAAGAAGAATGAGCATTATGCAAGACAAGCCAACAAAAGACAAGTGAAAGTTACTTTTGAACCAGGAGACTGGGTTTTGGTTCATTTGAGAAAGGAAAGATTTCCTACTCAAAGAAGGTCTAAATTGTAATCTAAAGGAGATGGACCTTTTCAAGTGTTGGAGCACATCAATGATAATGCTTATAGACTGGATCTATCTAGTCAATATGATAATGTTAGTGCTACTTTTAATGTTGTTGATCTATCTTTATATGATGCAGGAGATTCAAGGATAAAGCCTTTCAAGGAAGAAGGGAATGATAAAGATCAGGTGGTAACAACTCCTAAAGAACCAGCTAAGTCTAAAGATCTATTACAAGGCATTGGAGGTCCAATGACAAGAGCACAAACCAAGTGGATGAAGGAAGCCTTGCATGGATTAATTATAAAGATTCAAGAGAAAGAAGATGTTTAGCAAGACTCTAACACATATGTTAAGCTAATCAATGTGTTAAAAAGAAGTGGAGATGACATAGGCTACCAGCCTTACTTGAAGACACTCCAACTTTGCTTGCAAACCTGTACGCTAGCCTTCAACACCATCGGCCTCTTATACGTTGCCGGCATAGGTGGTTAAACTGCCAACCTTCACCAGTCACATAATCGAGTTTTTGAAGGCTGCCATCAAGGTTGCTAACCTTTGTAATGTGGGCCACCAACTTAGGATTTTAGGCCGTCGACCTTCTTTGAACAACAAACATTTTATTTTGTGTCTTTTAGTTTTCCTATTTAATAGTATTTACAGGTCTTTGTTTTTTAATCTATGAACATCAGTTGAACGAATATAATTTTAAGAGTTTCTTCCACTTGTGAGGACTTTCTCTTAGTTCTTGGAAAGGGACTAAATCTGATTTCTTCAACATAACAGCTTGAGGAGATCAACCTAATAACTTAGGTTCCAATCGATAAGTTTGGTTGGGGTCAAATTCTGTTTGCATCTTTGATAACTTTGGTTCTAATTGACGGGTTTAATTGGAGTTAAGTTTCTACTTACTTGTTTCAAGGGATCCTTAGGGTACTTTTCCATCGTTGATTGCTGGATTTTAGGCTTCTATACCTAGGGTTCGCGTCAAAGGAGGAGGTTGGTGCCCTACTCAAAGAAGTGCGAATCAAAATTCAAAGATACCGTAACCAAAACCTCCTAAATAGAGAAAATGACCTTGAAAAAGAGCTAAAGGACATCCTAAATGCAGAAGAAAAGCTCTAGGCTGCTAAAGCAAGGACAAAAATCATAGAAGGATAACAAAACACCAAATTCTTCCACAACCTCACCTTCTCGAGAAGATCAAAATCTAGAATTTTGGGCCTCTACAATGATATGGGAGACTAGGTTAACAAAGAGTTAGCTCTCAAGAATCATTTCAAATCCTTTTATCAGAGCCTCTACTCTATGGAAAAATCACTAAATAAGGACCCCATTATCTTATGGGAAAATAGCGGACCATACCTCTCCATGAAACAAAAAACCTCCATTGAGTGACCCAATACCATGGAAGTAATTAGAAAGGCCCTTTCATGTATTGGAAGCAATAAATCCCCTTCATAGAAATGGTTTTCATGCCATCTTCTACAAAACCTACTGGGAGACAATTGGCCCCTCAATATGCGAAAGGGTCTAAAGTGCTTTGCGAAGGAATCCATCCCGGAAGATTTAAATTGCACCATCATCACTCTTATCCCAAAACATTAAGGTGCCAACAAAATGAGGGTTTTGAAGACCAATTAGTTTGTGTACCATGGTGTACAAAATTATTATGAAAATAATGGTCAAATGACTGAGACCATTCTTAGAAGACATTATTAGCCTTGAATAAGCCAGCTTCATACCTGGTAGGTCAGCGTGGACAACTTAAGTGTCTTCCAAGAAGCCCTTCATGCAATGCATAAGAAAAAAGGGAACAAGAATTGGATAATGATAAAATTATATCATGAAGAAGCCTATGACCACATGGAATGGGATTACGTTAAAAGTGCATTGAGAATGCTCAATTTCTCGACTAGCTGGATTAACATCTTCTGTAGCTGTCTTGCTACTGTGAACTATGAAGTCCTTGCTAATGGTGCCACAATAGATCATTTCCCAGCAAGTAAGGCCTCAGACAGGGGGACCCTATATCCCTTTACTTATTTATCGTTTGCATGGAAATCCTAAGTCAGGTAATACATCGCTATAAGAACAAGGACTGGTGGAAACTAATGAAGTTGAAAGGAACAAGGCTAGATCTAACACACCTCATGTTTGCAAATGATATAGTCCTCTTTGGAAAAGCAACCGAACAAAATGCTTGGGTAATGAGAAATGTCTTAAACCTCTTTGAAAACTTAGTGGTGGAAGAAACAAATATATAAGGGATCATACAAATTGACACAAGGAACAACCCAGATAAGTACCAAAGCCTTCCAATAAAGACAATTAGACTACTAAAAGCCTAGGATCTAGACTTCATTATTTAGAAAATTCAGAGTAAAATTATGAGATGGAAAGTAAGTTACCTAAGCTTAGAAGGTAGAAGACTAGTAATTTCTATAGAAATAGAAGGAGTGGTAAATTACTATGCACAACTTCTACCCATACCAAAGAAAAGATCTCAAACGAAATAGAAAAGAGTTGCAGGCGCTTAATCTAGGGATCCATAGAAAAGAAAAGGAACATCTACTGGATCAAGCATAAACACCTACAACATGTCCCTTAGAGATGCATGGTGCTCAGGAGGATTTTGGAATGAATGTGTGATTTAGTACCCCATTGACTGCACCATTGCGAACAAACTAGGAACATATTCCTAAAGGATGGTAATCAAGAGCCAAAAAAAGAAGAGTGAGGTTTCAGATCAAATCGAAGCAAGGAAAATAGAGACATCTGTAGCCACCTCCTATCAAATTCCAATGAAGAGAATAGGAGTTGGGAGTGGATTTGGAAGGCCTCATGTTACCTAAAAATCTGCTCTTTCATATGGAAGCTCCTTCATGATGCCATTCTAACCTAGACAAACTTAGCTAAACAAGGCCTCTATCTTGATGTTATGTGCCCTTTTTTGGGAGGAAGAACTAGAAATGGTAGAACATCTCCTGAAGATTTGTAGAACCACTCAAACATGGAGTTAAAACCTAAACAATACCATTGTCTTTCTATTATTCTTCTAACTGAACTTCCAAGATTGGATCAATTGTAATGTTGGTTCTAGCAGCTAAACCAACCAAACATAAAAGACCCCATGGCCCTGCCAATATGCCTTCTTCCTCTATCTTCAAAAGGAATAGGAAAATAAATGCAGAACCTTATCCAAATAGGAAAATTTTTACGAGGTCTAAGGCATCCAAATGATGGGCCTCATAAAAGAAAAAGAAGTCTCCAGCGACCCTAGAAAGATCATATCATAACTAGTTGAGCCCACCCATTGGTTAGGTAAAATTCAATTGCGACGTTAGTTACTCAGGCAAACTTAAAAGAGCTTCTATTGGCAAAATTTACAAGAACTCCCAAGCGGTCATTATCACAAAATTTTGTAAACAACTCACTTGGACATCTCCTCGAGTAGTAGAACTTTTTGCTATCCTAAAGGCCATTAACAAAAGCATTGAAAAAAACATCATTCATATGATTTTTGAAACTGACTCCCTTACTACAGTAAAACTGATCATCTATGAAAATCCTATACCTTGGATCTTTTTCTTAACTTAGTTTGTATTTACAAGGCTAAGCTAGCAAAATTGGAAGGGGTTGAGGTGATCTTCACTCGCCAAAAATTCAATGTTTTTGCAAACAACATTGCAAGGGTTGGATTGGAACTGAACCCTGAGCAACTCTCTTTCCTATTCTATTTTGATTTTCCCTTGTTGTATAATATGTTTAATCCTTCATACTTTTTTTATTGACCTGGTGAACCAATTGGAAATCTAGGCTAAGTTTGTTGTATGAACTTTCATGCGATCTTTTAACATATCGTTTAACTACAAAAAAAAAATAGAAAAATTAGACACTCAAATGCAAAAAAATTGAAAGTAAAGTCACTTTAGATGCCTTTGTCCCATGAAGAGGGTTATAAAAAAAAAAAAAAGTCTTGCTATGTTAAGGAATGAGTGTTAAATATATATATATATATATGAATCAATTTAAACATACTTTAAAAGTACATTTAATTTTTACGTTAGTTAAGATATATCAAATAACTTGAATGAAAAATAATTATTTCCAATATACATGGAAATAATTTAAACTTTAACTTTCATTTAATTTTATATATTATTTTTATTTTTGCCCTTTGCTATGTTTTTCTTTAAATTCTTTTCTTTTCTTTCTTTTTTTTCAAGTTTATGGATAAGGGTTGATCCATAGGGTATAGGCTTTCAACCAAACCAAGATCCTCCAACTCGATAAGGACATGAATGTAAATATTATTCAATTGCATATATTATTTTCATTTTTCCCCATTCTTATCTTTTTAAATTTTTTTCTTTTTTAAATTTGGTATAAACCAAGATTGACCCGCTAGATCTTGGCTTCTAACCAAACTAGGATCTATCAACTTGATAGGTCTAGACCCAAGTGAGTACTCATGGCTATAGGTTTGAATCGGTCTTTAATTCGCCACATGGTTAGGCTGAGTCAAGCCTAGCTAAGATAAGTTAGATGCCACATATGATCACATAAGACATAATAATATCATTTATTGCATTACTTTTTAGAAAACTCATCTCCTATTTATATTATTAAGTAGTTTCGTCTTATATTTTGACTTCAACCCTCACATTTATTCTCTTTTGTAGATGCCTTCACAAAGTAGGTTTGAACCATGAATAGCATTGAACTAACTTGACTTTATGGAGAATTAGCCTTGGCTCGGAAGGCTAAGGTTAAACCACTAAGAGACCCACATGAGACCTAATGACTGAGTCTCTAGACATAAACCGTGGAGCCCATTAGTCTAAGCATTTCACAATAAAAGAAAATTAAATTTTAAAAGGAGCACAAACAAAAATAAATTTAAAACTAATGTAAAAATAAAATGACAAATAAATTTTAGTATTTAAATTATTTTTAATATGAATATTATCTATTTACAATATTTAATGCGTTGTTAATAACATAAATGTATTTATAAAATGTCTACTATACTTAATATATAGTTCTATCAAAAGAACAATCTCTTCTCTTAATAATGCGATACTGCTTTTTCTTTTAAAAATTTTTTTCCCTAAAGTTTCTAGAGTGTGGCCTCATATTAATAATATTAAAACCAAAATGAGATATGCTTGTGTATAAATAAATGCACATTTAATACTTGATTATGAAAATAAGCAGAAGACTATAATATTCTTAAGCACATTTATTATTATTAGTTTAAATTTTTATTTTTAAATATACTTAGAAATTAAGAAATGTTTAAGCATCTATTCAACCTGCTCATGAACCACCAGGTTTATGGTTTAAGAATCAACCCTATCTAAACAAAACTAGCTCTTAAAATCTCAAGCCATGATCCAATGATTATAAATCGATTCTAGACCCAAATCGGCTTGTGAAGATGTCTACTCCTTTTGTAATTCTACAGGATTAGACTACCATGGAACAATTGGTATCTAGAAGTTAGTATCTTACATTATTATTGATCTTGCAGTTATAGTTCCCTTTTCAAATCCACAAAAATCATCGGTAACTAAACCTTCTCTAGGGTCAAGCAAAATACCTTAAAATTGACTTTGGTTTCCAATTTTTCTAATTTATTATTAGAAACTAACAAATACAAGACTAAATGACATTAGAAACTAGTGGAAAGATCATAAACATTATACTAAGATCTGAAATTCACTCTTTCATTTAAATTTAGTAAGAAACCTCTTGTTGAGAAAGGTGAGAAAAACACTATCTAAAGGTTATGGTTTTGAGTTGAAGTGTAGAACTCAACCTTTCGCAATATGATTTCAATTTGAATTTCATAATTGTAGGAGGCATATAATGATAACATGAAAGTAATCATGATTTCAGAAGTTACTCAAAATCGAATGTCAAACCCAAATTCAATCTAAGTTCAAAATCTATGATCAACTATCCGGGTACTAGAATGTATATCTTAATCAAGCCATAATGTTGATATTAGTTGTGGAATCTCAATGAAACAAAGGATATGAATCCATGAATTAGAAACCTAAACTTAAAATTATCAATACATTTTATTCTTTAATGAGAATTGTTAAAACTTTAATTCACATATTTAGGATGTATTTTATCATCATGATATAAAATCAAAAGATCTAGTTTGAGCTTAATTTTCTTTTCTAAACTAATTTTGTGAAAACCAAAGTTTAAATTTGTTTACATGTTGAAAAAAAATAAAAAGGCCCTTTAAAAACCTAAATAATCTATAAAACTTAAATTAGAAAAACTAAAGGCCAAGAAGTGGAAAAACAAGATGAAACTAAACCAAATGAAGAGACTAATTCAACTACCAAGATGATGTTTATGTGGGTGCCTACTAAGTCACTATGGTTACTATTTAATCAATCAATACCCACCCTTTAACCCCATATGTAGGATTTTAGAATAAATCTAAAATGTAAACCTTGATCAATCATGTCAAATTATTAAGAATAAACTTGATAGTGAAAGTGTATCTAAATCTATTAGAATAGCATGATTGAGACATTGTAGTAAATTTGGCTTTTAGCCTTCCGAGAGATGCCTTAGGTTGTTTTCTCTTCTTGATGATGGATGTCAAAGAAGAAAACGCTAATGCTTTCTTGGGGACTATAATTACATATAATATATATATATATATGAGTCAACCTAGGTTTAACTTTTATTATTCTAATTTGGCCCATCATAAAATCAGAAACAATCTTTTTGCTCTACACACATAATCCCATACTTTATTTAGATGCAGTAAAGCCCATGACTTTATTTGATCACTTAACTGGGCTTGACTTAATATGATAGCTCGTAATACATAATAATTAACATATAACTCAAATGGTTAATTTATTAATCTAACAATCTTCCACTTGGGCTATATGTGTTATCTTATACTTGTGTACTAGTAAAACGTTATGAGTAATCAAACTGTTTTCTATCATCGCTTCGTGCATCTACGAATAATCCCATCTATCAGAGATATTAATAATGGACCAATGTCACCTTGGTCACATTTATCATAACTAAACCCGTCAATGATCACATATGTTAATACAACTAAATGACATGGATCAAGTATGGATCTGTAGTATGGAAACTACATGCAATGTGATCTAAGCATGTCGATTTCCAATTGGCCCAACCTTATATGCCATAGTGAGATCAATTTAAATAAGTTCAGAGATAAAATAACCAAAATACTTTACAACTAAAATCAATTGAACCTTAAATTTAACATAAATTGTATCTAAAATGACAATATAACGTACCTATATTGACAAGCACCAAACAAACACAAACTCTCACTAAAACTGTATATGTTGAAAATCTATAACACTCATGTGAGCAACATGCTCATGAAAGAACTTAGGTGGAAATCCCTTAGCAAGTGGATCTACAATCATGGAGTTTGTTTCGATGTGCTCTATAGATAATTGTCTACTCTGAACTCTTTCTTTCATAACTAGGAACTTGATGTTTATATGCGTTGACTTTGCTAAGCTTTGGTTGTTGTTAGAATATAGCAGAGTTGATTTATTGTCATGTAATAACTTTAGTGATCTTTCGATGTTATCTACTAGCCTAGTGACAAAGTTTCATAGTCATATTCCATAATTGGATGCCTCATAACATGCTATAAACTCAACTACCATGCTAGAAGAAGCTACGAGTGTTTGCTTAGCACTCTTCCAAGAAATGGCTGCTCCAACAAGCAAGTAGATATAACCCAAAGTCGATCTACAACTATCTTAACATCCCGCAAAATCAAAATCATAATAATCAATTATCTCCAACTAATTTGATTTCTTATATGTGAGCATGTAAGTTTTCGTTCTCTGTAAATACCGCATGACTTGTTTAATTGCTTTCCAATGGTCCAATCTTAGACTACTTAAAAATCTCCCTAGTATTCCAACAATGTACACAATATCTAGACACTTACAAACTTGAGCATACATAAGACTCCTAATAGCTGAAGCATAAGAGATCTTCGGCATTTCCTTAGTTTCATAATTATTCTTCGAGCATTGATCAAGGCTAAACTTTTCTCCTTTAGTGATAGGGGTGTCATTTGATTTACAATCTTACATGTAGGGGTGGGAATGGACCGGTTAATCAGTCAATGACCCTATTTTTTGAACCTAATCATTATAATCGGTTTTTTAAAATATGAAACCTAAATTGGTCCATTATGAATGGTTAATCATTAAGACGGTTAACCATTTTTCTTGGTTAATATTTTCGGTTTTTAACCATATAATATAATGGTTAACTAAAAGTTGCAGTTAACCATATTTTCAATTGATCCTTAAAAAATTAAAGCATGTTGTTTCTTAAAGTTACATGCTATTAAAATACTAGTAAGATAGTATTCAAGTGGATATTAATAATCTTATCTTTCTTAAAAATTTATTTATTGAAAAAATTAAATTTCAGAAAATTTGGAATTGAGAAAATGAAATTCGGCATGTCATACAACTTGTTCTAGAGAAATTACCAAGTCTAGAGCTTAGTTTTGTCTATAACTAATTACAAGCAAGCGATTTCTTCTATATGATATAGCAATTTTATACGAACCTTTATCAATGAAACATAAGATTCTTTTCTAAATTAGTAAACATATAAGTGCAGACTATAAATCTTAAAAAATATATAAGCAAAGACTTTTGATGAGGAAATAAACTTAAATAATTTTCGCCTAATCACTCATTGGAAAATAAATAAGCTTAACAGATTCAAGTTTTTATTCATCAAGAACCAAAAATATAGATTAAATCTTAGTAGAGCACAATCCCTTCCAGTTCCTAATGAACTTGAATTTCTTGTTGAATTTAGG
Organism: Combretum micranthum; assembly: GCA_024138025.1. NCBI lineage: Eukaryota > Viridiplantae > Streptophyta > Magnoliopsida > Myrtales > Combretaceae > Combretum > Combretum micranthum. The sequence continues at coordinate 57,385 of JAMXBD010003653.1, read as the reverse complement.
TGTAATTTTAATTGTATTAACAAATGTATTATTTTCCCTATCCTCATATGGTATTGATACTTATAATTCTAGTCCACGTTAGTTGCCATAGATGAAAGGAATAAGAAAAGAAAAATAATTTAAAAACAAAAAAGTAAACTTTCATTCGATGTTATTACACATATAGCAATAGGGGTATGCATGGTATGATTCGATTCGGTTTGCTCCTCAAATTGAAATGCACCATATTTTATAGTTTGGTTTTTCTTTTAAATTCAAACCTAACCATACGGTTTGGGTCATAATTTTTTTTAATAAAAAATGCTTGGTATGGTTCGGTTTGTTGTTTGAACTGTTTTTATTCATAAAATAAAAAAAAATTGTTCTATCGAAAAACTTCTATTACATATCTCTTATCACTAATAAAAATATAAACAAAAATATTTGAAATTAATTATTTAACTAAATAAATATGTAAAATTTAAAGGAAGAAAATGATTTCATCCATTATAAAATTATAATTGTGACTAGTCTCATTTTTTTTTAATTATCTTGAATTATAATGGTATACTAGATTTTATCCTAGTATAAGACATATAATTTAATTCGTTGTATGCTTCTAACTAACATATTATCAATTATATAAATCAATAAGTAACCAAATAATAGAAATAGATTAATTAGTAAGACAAAGGGAAAAAATATTCTAGAGTTAGAATACTAAAGGCTAAAATCTAAAATCTAAAATCTCTCTTATTTGTTGACAACATAACAATTAAAATATAATATGACAAATCTAATTTTATTCTCATGAATGATATATATCTAAGTCACAAATTTAAAAACAATTAATTTTTGTAATGAAACAATTAATATTTTTAATTTTTAAAAAATATATAGAACAATTTGGTTTGAACCATATGGTTCGATTCAAAGCCTCGAACGGACCGCAAACCGTTTGCTCTTTATCGAACTGAACTGCAAATCGAACCGTTTCAAAAAAGAATTGAAATTTCGATTCGTTTGGTTTACAGTTTAGTCGGCTTTTTTTTTTCATAGCCATATATGGCAATATCCATTGAAGGAGGGGAAATTTTGGGCACTAAAAGTCTTAGACACTTTTTTCTAACAACACCATTCACTAAGGTTATAACATATATAATAATAAAAAACAAAGATCATCTCTTTATTATTTTTCTTGAAGGGGACATTAATGTGCTAAGAATTTTGTACACTCATGAGACGAACGAAGACAACAAGTGACGGACGAAAAGATGAGTCGATGATGACTAGACGAGGAGGACGATCGGACGAAGAAGACAAGATGAAGGCCAGAAGAAAACAACGACGAGCTGATGAGTGACGATGATGACCAGCTCTAGATGTAGGAAGGAGTGACGCACAAATTGCAAAGGGGTAAGAAATGGAACTAACTAGTGAATGGTGATTAATTAGGGTTTCAAACTCTTTAATCTTTAGTCTTTTATATTTTTAAAAACATTTATTATATATAATAGTATATGTTTATAGATATAGGTTAACCGTTAACCGTTAACCATCGATTTCTCATGATTACAAACCGAAACCAAAATCAACAACCGAAAAAATTTAAAACTACAAACCTAAATCGAAACTGATGGACTAGTTAACCATATCTTTTAGATTGCTTTTTTGGTTTCAGTATGGTTTTTCGATTAGGTTGTTTTTTTTCCCACCCCTACTTGCATGCCAAATCTCTTAAGTACCTTTTCGATATAACTCTTTTGTGATAACGCAAGGATACCTCAATATCGATCCCGATGTATCTAGGTCCCTAATACAAAAGAAGCATCACCAAGATCTTTCATTACAAATTTGTTTAATAGAAATTTCTTGGTTTCATGCAATAAACCTATATCATTAGAGGCAAGCAATATGTCATCAACATGTAAAACTAGGAAAATATACTTACTCCCACTGAACTTGTGATATGCACAATCATCAATAGCATTTATCTCAAAACCAAATAAGAAAACTACTTGATGAAATTTGTGATACCTTTGACTAGATGCTTGCTTGAGTTCATAGATGGATTTCTTTAATTTGCATACCATTTGCTTTGAATCTGTCGAAACAAAGTTTTGTAGTTGCTCCATAGAAATTATCTCATCAATGTCACCATTGAGAAACACAATCTTTACATTCATTAACGTAACTCAAGGTCAAAATGAGCTATAAGTGCCATAATTATTCTAAAAAAGTCTTTCGATAAAACTGAAGAGAAAATCTCTTTATAACCAATGCCTTCTTGTCGTGTAAAGCCCTTAGCGACAAGATGTGCCTTGTACCCTTCTATGTTTCCTTTTGAATCCCCTTTGGTCTTAAATATCCATCTGCAACCATTGGGTTTCGCACATTTAGGCGACGAAGAAAGGTCCCATACATCATTGTTCTTCATGGACTTTATTTCTTCATTCATGGCATCAATCCACTTTTGAGAGTTAGAACTTTCCATGGCTTGATGGAAGTTGATTGTATCATGTTCTACCAATCTAATGCCAACCTCATGTTCTTGGAGAAATAAAATATAATTGTCCAAGATCGCACATCTCCTCTCTCTAGTGGATCTTCTTAATGGCACTAGTTTTTTGAGGTTGTAGAGTTTATTGGTCTAGAATAATATCTAGAACTAGAATAAGAGTACAGTTGTCAAAATCACGAGTCAAAGATACAATTCTATGAGTTTATGATTGTATATATTTTTTCTTTATTAAAATGGGTGTAAAACTATATAGTTGTGGACTTTAGGTAGAATTATAAATTTAGATGTACAACTCTGCACGCTTATGATTTTACCTGTTTTGCACGATTTTATATGAATTTACACGATTTTATCAATTCTATACATTCTAGTGAATGGTAAAATCACGATTTTGATAATATTGAACATGAGGTTTAATGATAATATCTAGATCTGGAGTTGCTTCTTGAACAATGTCACGATATAGTGGTCTGATCCTACTCATTGTTAGTGGCAATTAGAGGAATATCAACATATTCCTCTTAAAAACAAAGTCTTTGACTCTTTCTTCCCCTGCAAACTCAACATCCTCAAAGAACTGAGTATTTATTGTCTTAGAAATTGCTTGTAACCCCTAGACCTTTCAAAATATCCAATAAAATAGCAACTAACACTCCTTGAATCCAAATTCTTTTCATTAGACCTATGATGCCTTGCCTCAACTGGCCATCCCTAAATATGTAAGTGCATCAAACTAGGCTTCTTGTCCTTCCAAAGCTCATAAGGGGTCTTATTAATTGCTTTAACTGGAACTCCATTAAGTAAGTATGTTGAGGTCTTTAAAGCTTCTCCCCATAGTGATTATGGCAAGATAGAATGACTACCCATGCTCCTCACTATGTCCTTAAGCATCTTATTTTGTCTTTCAGCAACATCATTTGTCACGCCCCAAAGCGTACTCTAGACATGGCATTCCGCCATATATTAAAACTTAAGAATGGCTTCTCGAAGTCATGCAAAAACTTCAACACCATATGTAAATCATCTATCACAACAATAGGAGACTCCGGTGGGATGTGTAATTTAAGATAGTAAATATATCATACAAGAAATCTAGATAATTGTCTAACTTCAACATTATAGGAATATAGTCTTTACATCATCTTAGGGGCATTCCCTCGATAAATCTCCAAAGAACAAAATATCAACTTAGTCTTACACAAAAAAAAAAAAAACAATACAAGGTTTTAAAGGAAATCTATTCTAACATCTTCAAAAAGATTTCCAAAAACTTCTCAAAAACATAATTCCACTCGGGTATATGGAGTCCTTGGGTAAAAGAGATATTAATCTGTGTCAACAAAAGTCTATTGAGGTGTAAGCTCAACTAACTTAGTGAGAATATTCCTAGATTAACATACTTGTATTAATGAATTCAAACAAGTTATTAAACAAGCATATGAAATGCATCAAGCAAACAAGCACTACATATGATCTATACATAATCATATGTTTGAATGGATTTACCCCTCCATTCAGGGTTAGGTGTTTCGGGCTCTTTAGAACCCATCTTTGTAATCCAATGTTGTAGTTTATTTCGGGCTCCTGCTTGCCCATCCTGAAATAATTCTTTCGGGCTCCTATTCGCCCATCCTTAAATAGTTTTTTCGGGCTCATATTCGCCCATCTTGTAGACTTATGGGTTTCTGCAAACCCCATTACTATACTCTTGTTCCATTGAGCATAGTAGCTAATAAAATGAACTAACTACGTGATATGCATGAATCAATTAATATAACTCGTAATATGTGATTAAGGTAATTTAAGAGTGATCATAGAATTTTGTAGTCACTCAATCATGATAATAAAACACAATTTAATTAACAACAAATCATGTCTCGATATACTTAGTATACTTTCAACCATTATTATCATGCATATTCAATTTTCATATTTTTCCTACTTCTAGTGCCTCTAGCTATTAGCACAAATAAGTACGTAAAATTAGGAGATAAACTCACTCGGCCAACTTTGTCACAAATTCTTTACTCGTAATAGTCATCTAAATACAAATCCTCCCAAGCTTTGTTACTTAAATGAAGGAAATACCTGGAATAAGTATTTCGTGGAAGTTCTACTTAAACTTTCTAATTATAGTATAGTATTTGCGTTAAAATTTAGATATGAGGAATTCCAACTTAAAATGATCATAACTTGCTCATAAAAAGCCATTTAGGTTATAAAACATCATGGTAGAGAATAGCCACGAATTTCCCAGCTTTTAAAAATACACTTTTTCCAACTTTCCTTCACCCAAAAACCCTTAAACAAATACATGGATATTTGTATAGTTGAAAAATTCTTTAAACACACACACACATATATATATACTCATATTGTATGCATGATTTTTATAGTGTTTCTCAACATTAATTTTTCACAAAACAATTTGTCTTTAAGAGTTTTAAAAGATGAAAACTTTGAAAATTTTTCCTTTTTAAATTGCTAGAAGGAAAAACTCAAAAATTCTTAGGTTATTATAATGAGTGTTTTCTTATTATAATTTCATTTCCTAACTTTTCAAAGATAAATTACTTTCCAAAAATTTGGTCCTTTAAGTTATTTACCAATTTTATTTCTAGTGATTGAAAAATAAGGTTTTCAAAATTTTTCTAAGTCGTTGATGTTGTCTAATATTTGGAGCTGTGTTAAATGTATGTTTTCCTCTCATTTTTATATTTTTATACTTCTTTAGGAAATAAATTTACCTTTTTAAAACTTTACTTTTTTGGCAAATTTTATTTCGCTAAATTAGTTTCTAAAATAGTGAGCTGATTCTACCTTGATTTGAAAAACTTGCTTTATTCTTACTATTTATCAAGTGGTGGCATAATCCTTTTAGATAAGTTGATAAGAAAAACTTTCATAATAAAGAATTATCAACATTAGAAATTAGCAAAAATTTCATTTTAACTTTGAAAAGAGAATAACAATATTAAAAATTAAGTCTTGTAGAAGCTTACTTGTAAGTAATTTTTCAAAGTCTATGATGAACCTATTTAAGTTTTATAAAAGATATGATTGGGTTAAGATCTTAAGTTCAATGCAAAAAATTATATTTTTATGGAGTATTTAGTTGCGATTTATAAAAGAAATGAGTTCCTTTTATTATTTGAAAAAATCTTTATAAAATGTGTGGTTAGCTTGTCTAAGCTTTTGAAAAGAATTTCTTAAAAACAATACTTAGATCTTTTGTTGAAAAATACTTTGTTAAGTGATAAAAAATTTAGTTTACTTTTCTATATTAAAGAAAGAACCCATTTTATTTTTTTTTCTTTTTATTAAGACAACAACATTCTAATCATGCATGAATATGATTATGTAGCAATGAAAAAGGGTAAGAATATTACATAATAAGATAGAAAGAAATAAATAAGAAATAAGCAAAATAATATGGTCATGTATTAAGAACCGTAGCTTCATCAAGGTATTCTGATTAAGTATTGGGAGCCTTAGCTTTATCAAGACTTTCCAGGACTAAGAATAGACTAGTCCCAAAATAAAAAAAAAAAAATAATAATAAGAGTAATAATAATAAGCATGTTAGTGATAGTAAGCATTTAGGCTCTAAGAAATATAGATATACATATATTTAATAATATATAATATAGAGAGAGAGAGAGAGTTAGATTAGGAGCATAACAATAATAATAACAACATAATATCATAATAATAACAAAATAACATAATCGAAATTCTTGGCATTTGCAAGAATAAAACATGAACATGTTGTTACTTCTATAACTCACGTGAGATTTAAGAAACAAAACCATAGTCATACTAAATTACATGACATGAAAAAAATAAATGTAGGAAAATTTTTACCTAAATGTGTATATTTGATGAAGAAAAAAATAATGGTTATAAGAATATATGGGTAGTAGTTTTGTGAAGAGAAAAGAAAGTTTGGAAGAGAAATTTGGAGAGAGAATTTGAGGAGAGAATTTGGTAAGAAAAATGAGAAGTATGAAAGAAGTGGAGGGAGATGGGGTATTTATAGAATTTTAGAGCGAAAATTATATGTAATAAAATAAATTAAATAAATAAATTGAAAAAGAGAAAGAAGGGGGCCGACGGCAATAAGAGGGAGAGAGAAGAATTTTGATTAAATTTTATATTTTTGTAATGAAAAGTGATAATGTGTAAGGTGTGATGTGAATAAAATTGTATTAGAAATGTAAAAGTGTAAGAATAGATGTGTAGATTGTAAGAAAAAGTAGAAATAATAAAATAGCAATGAATAGTAGAAATAATACTATGAATAGTAGACTACACAATTAAAATACTTGTAGTAATAAAAATATTCGTAGAGGGGCTATAACTGATATTTTTAATTACTGGAAAATTATGAAATTGATATTTTTGAAATCCTTGTATAATTACTAGTCTTTTGGTATTATCAAAATATTTTTACTATTTCAGGCACCAAGACATTTTTTTGAGAACTGATCCCGTTCTGGATCAAAACGAATCGAATTTTGACAAATCTGATCTTTTTAAACTATCTTATATTATTCCAAACCATAATCCACCATTAACTTATTTCTATTGTTCTCAGGTTTGGAGCACGAGATTGTCAGAGTTGAAACTGCTAGATTATCTTGATCTTAGTTGACTTTTGAAACTCCGATTTGACTAGTGTTAAGGTTTAATCCAACTTTACCCTAAAAATTAAGGGGTTTATACCATTCAAGCTAGGTGAACCTGGCACAATGTATTGTGGGACAATATCCAATTCCTCTAGGAATTTAGCAAATGGTCATGGACGTTATTCACCTAATCCATTGTATCTGCCATAGTATGCACCACCATGATCAAATCTAATGCTTTTAATCCTTTTGTCAAGTTGGTTTTCAACTTTAGCCTTATAGCTTTTGAATAGATCCAATGACTATGATTTCTCATGAATGAGATATAGGTAGCAATATCTTGAAAAATTGTCTATATATGATATGAAGGACTGTTGACCATTCTAACAAGCTATAGGGAATGGTCTATAAATGTCTGTGTGTATTGGTTCTAAGACTTCTAAAGCCCTATTGATGCTATATCTCCTAACATTTGTTTATTTCCCCTTTATGCAATTAACGCACATATCAAAATCAGTAAAGTCAAGGGGATCGAGAATACCATTAGACATAAGTCTTTCTATTCTCCTTTTAAAGATGTAGCCTAAACTTTTATGCCACAATGAAGTCAAATTATCATTAATTAATTTTTTCTTTAGACTTTGTGAATTAACATACAAGGATTTATTAAAAGAGGCAATTGTATCAAGCAAATAATATATTATCATAATATGATAAAGAATGTACCAATTGACTTTGAATCATAAAAGAGAGTAAACTTGCTATTTATAAATGAACAAAAATATCTAATTTTGTCCAAAACAGAAATAGAAACCAAATTACACCTAAACGGTGGTACAACAAAAGTCTCATTCAAATCCAAATAAAATCTAATTCTTAGGAATAATCTAAATTTGCCTATTGCCTAAACTTCCACTGACTTTCCATCACCAACGTAGATGTATCTTTCACTACTATTAGATTTTCAATAACTCAAGCAACCGTACATAGACACACTGATATGAGTTATCGCAGTAGAATTTATTTACCATCTATGTCTAGGTACTAAAGTCAAATTAACCTCTTAACAAATAAAACTAAGAAGCATACCTTTCTTTGCACGCCATGCGTGATAATTAGTACACTCTTTTTTCTTATGACCCTTAGCTCCATAGAAGAAACAAGCATCCTTAATTCGTTCCTTTTGTTGTTCCTTGTGCATTTCTTTTGTGGTGTTGATCCCATAGCTTCCTTACTTTTTTTCTTTTTTTTCCTTGATCCTTTTGTCCTTAGAGGTATTGGCTAAGTGAGCACTTTTAGTTTTCTCATGTTTCAACCTTTCTTCTTCTTGAACATAGTATGAAATAAGGGTGTTCATGGTTTGGTTTGGTTTAATTTGATTTGGTTCGGTTTAACCATATTGAACCATATTTGAAATGATTTAGTTTATTCATTTGATAAACCAAAATGATTTAATGGTTTAGGGTTTTGAATCAAACCACTTCAAATTCGATTCAATTTGGTTTAGTTTGATTCAAATTGCCTTTAAACACATTTAGTAGTAATAAATAGTATTAATAGTCATTTAAGTTTCCAAGGAAAAAAAGATGATTAATGAGGAATGTTGTGTAAGAACTAAAGTTATTGTTATATCAAGTCGTATATTTAATAATTTCATAGACACATATCATCCCATCCTAAAAATATTTTTTAATGCAAATATTTTTTTAATAAATCTATAATACAAACTAAGAAACATCATTGTATTGCAATAATTCCGTGATTATTTATAATAATCTTCCCTTATAAGGTATTTAAATTTCCATTATACCAATTAAATGATTGTGCATGTTCTAAACTCTATATCTGTTTTATTTTACTTTGATGCATATATGCTAGATTTAGGAAGAATGTAAAATTAATAAAATAGCAAAAAATACTGTGAAAGTTTTGAAAATAATAAATAAATAGTGTTAGGAAGATGAAATAAAATAGGAAAACATACAATAAAGATTTTGAAATAATAATAAAGGACATCATGATTTATGAAATTTGCATTCGAGGGCCAATCTCCATCTGGCTCGAGGAAACCTTTGCACACCTCCATTACCTTTTGGGAGGCCTGCATCTTACAGAAACTATCTACCTGAGATTGTTCCTTGGCTCGTAGTACTTGACACAAAATTAGAATTCTAGCTCTTTAGAGTGGTATCTCATTGAATCGATATTATTCCATTTCAATTCCTTTCCAACTCCTCCCAAGGAAAATCTCAAATTGGATTCCAAATTAACGAGTTAGTGTGAGCTTATCCATTCGGTTATGCACTCTTTGAATATGAATCTATTTTTTGAAAGATCTTGGCTTTCGTGCTTTGGTGGGTCCTTGAGATCCTTTCGATGACCTATGTTGTGTTTAAGGGATATCTATTTCATCCGATCAATTGCGTAAAGCCTACAGTAATAATGGAATTGGGGAAAGTATATAGAAAAGACAGTCTTGTGCAAAATATTAAAAACTTATCTTTTATGTTGAGGAATTAAAAGCCTATTTTATAGTTTTTTAGACGAGTAAAAGATTACTTGTTTAATATTATTAGATATATTATACATTCAAGGTGCACTATGTACAATATATAATACAAAATAAATATACAATATTTAAGTTTATAAATAATATTAATATGGTTAAAAATATAATTTACAATTCATAAATTAGAATGAAATCAGAATTTCTCCTAGTAAATCTATAAATTGAAATCTTAGACAATTCCCTTTCAAAGATACATCTAAATGCAAAAAAGATATTAGAATTCAAAATAGCGAATCCATTTTAAGTCTATTCTAACATACTACATACATACGTGATATCAGACTAAAATGTCATATGTGATTGTAATACCTAACATGTATGACTTATAAATAAATGAAATGGCTCTTTTTTTCCCCCCTTTTAATGTGAAGTAGTTCGGTTTGGGTTTAAATGGTTTAGTTCAATTAAACCCTTAGAATCCTACCATAACCATTTAGACTCTTTCTAAACCTAATTGCAAACCGAATCAAAATATAAAAGAAAAACATTTCATGGTTCGATTATGCTCGTTTGGTTTCGATTCAATTTGGTTCGATTCAATGAACAGCCTCAATGTGAGTTGAGCTCATTAAGGAACCGAGAGTCTTTTTGATAATTATAGCTCACTTTAAACTGACTGAACCGTATTGGAAGAGATATCAAAACCAAATGCACCAATAATTCTTCAAATAGTTCCAATTTGACTGCCTTGGTTTTGTAGCAAGGTGAGACATTTCCATAATGTACTCCCTTTTGTTTCCTTTCCCTTTGTATCTCATTGAGATGAGGTTTGCCAAATGTGTACTAGTTTCAACCTTTTCATTTTTAGCAAATCTCTTCTCAAAATGCTCAAGGAAACCCTTATCCGTATCAACCTTATTGGACATAGTGCATCAAAATGATTATGGAATAAAATGCTTCAAGATCATAATAATCATGCAAATTGATGATTCCCAATTTTCCATCTTCCTCTTTTCATCAAAGGTACTCTTATCTATAATAGTAGGAGGTCGATCAACGCTTAATGCAAGGTCTAGATTCATAACTCCTAAAATGATCAGTACATTCTCTCGCCATGCCTTGAATTAATTGCCATTAAGCATAGGAATTGAATTTACACTAGTTGAGATATTTCGAGTAGAATAAGCAACGAAATAAAGAACAAAATAAACAAGTCAAAACAAAACTCACACAAGCACCAAATTATGCAAATAATAAATTTAGATAATGATAGGGCCCATGACAAGATACCTAGCATAACATTGATATTAGTCTTTGGATAGAAATATCAACTTGTAAGTGGTACTTTTAGTGTAGTGATCAAATATTGATAATAAACTCCTGTTAAATAAGAAGTCTATCTTTGGACTAACTCATTATTCACATGAAAAACCTAACAACTATCACTGATTTATCACCACAGGTGCCTATGTAAAATTGGCTAAATATTAACTTGCCTTTAGGCTTACCCGCATGACTCACATACACACAACCATTTTCATATTCTAAAAATAAATGAAATCTATAAAAAAAAAAGGCTACTTTGGTAATATATTATTATAATTATTTATTTTAGAGTACTAGACATCCAAATATTTACTACAATTGGAATTTAAATTGCCTAACATTTAACTGTCAATGATCCATATCAATAGGTCAGTTGTTGGACCGGATCAAATTAATCCAAATAGAATTCTTATCCAACATAAAATTTCAAGCCATAAATAATATTTTGACCAAGGAAATTAATTAATTAAAAAATAGGACTAAAATTTACCATAAAAATGACAAATTAGAACTTAGGTTTGATATATGTAAAAGAACCATGTAAATTAAAAACTAAAACAATTAAAACCACCATAAAAGAAAAAAAAAGAAACAGGGAATAAACCCAAAGTCACGCCAATCATTAATCCTTCAAACAATATATGTATATGCACACTTGCACAGTACTATTGGGACCTCAAAAAAAGAAAAAAAAGAAAGAAAGGAAAAGCAAAGCCCTGTCGATTTCGTAATTGCACAGTATGATGGCCGTGATTCTTAATCTATGAAATTCACGGTATAATGGCCGAACAACTCAGTCTTTGTTAATAGCTACGTTTGATATATCTAAACTGTGTTCCTTAATCGGAAAACACGACCTAGACAAGAATATGACCAAAGATGGACTAAGAATTCATAGGCAAAATCAATAAAATCCGAAAAATCATATTCTCAATAACCTAATCATGGTAAAACTCTGAAACCACTTTCGGATTTTAGATAACTTTAAAATATAAATCCGAATCAATTATGTCAAATTATTAAGAATAAACTTGATAATAAAAGTGTACCTAAGTTCATTAAAACAGCGTGATTAAGACTTTGCGGTGAATTGACTTTCGGCCTTCTAAGAGATACTTTAGGTTGTTTTCTTTCCTTGATAATGGGATGTCAAAGAAGAAGATCCTAATGTGCGCGCGCGGGCGCACACACACACACTTATATATATATATATATATATATATTATGAGTCAACCTAGGATTAATTTTCATTATTTTTAATTTAGTCCATCATAAATTTAGAAACAATCATTTGGTCTCTACACATATAGATCCATACTTTATTTAGATACATTAAATTCCATGACTTTATTAGATCACTTAATTAGGTTTGACTTAATATGATAACTCGTAATACACAATAATTAACATATAAGCCCCATGATTAATTTGTTATCCCAACACCATCTACTAGGGGTAGACAAAAAAACTAACTGAATCGAACCAATCCAAACTGAAAATATGGTTTTTTTTTTTTTTAATGGTTTGGTTTAAAAATTTTCCAATCCGTAAATTTATGATTTGGTTTGGAAGATAAACCAAACCAATCCGTAAAACTGAACTAAACCATTTTAGAAAAATATAATAATATTTATTATATATTCATATGATTTCATTTAATATTTATTATTTGGTAAATATTGATTAAAATCAACTTATTCATTTTTAATCTTTTTTAGACTCATAATATGTATTTTTTTGTTGATGATGAACTATTTTTTTTTAATAGCTTTTAACTTTATAAAGTATGAAATTTATTTACTCAGTTATAAAATCTTATTATATATTAAATGTTTAATATATTTTGTCAGTGAATAATTTTATTTGTTGAAATTTTTTGTTGATAGATGGTTTTTATTTTAGCTAAATTTATTGGTAGATAATTGACTTGATGGTTCTATTAAAAACTATAAATTATGACTTATTATGTATTGGTTGGTAAATGTATATTATTAGTAGATAACTAATTTTATATAGAACTATATATTAAAACTATGATGACTTCATAAAGTATTTTATTGTGGTTTATAATATAAACTTATAAAATGATATAAATATTTAAGTATCTACACAAATGTGAAAAAAAAACTAGAATAAAGAAAATTTTTAGCTAGAATTTTGATTTAATATGTAATTCAAACCGAACCAAACTATTATTTAATGGTTTAAAAAAAATTATAATCCAAACCAAACAATTACTTAATGATTGGTTTGGATGGAAAAAACCAAATTATAAATTATGGTTTGGTTTGATTTTAGGGAAAAATCGAACTAAACTGATCCATGCCCATCCCCACCATCTACTAGACATGCCTCTGGGTTAGGTCCGAACCGAGACCCGTCTGAACTAGCCACAAACGTGAACTGCATGGACTCGACCCGGTGGGGCGGGTCATACTCGTGAAGCAAACTCACCAGACGTATAGGTCCATAATGAAAATTTTCAAAAAAAAAAAATCCAAAAGATTGATGTAAATGAGACAAGTTGAACCTATCCCGGACCCGATGGGTCCACGGGTGGACCCACCCCGTCCCCCTCGCCAGGACAGTTCCGGGTCCCATATTTTTGGACCTAGACCAAGCAGGTCGATTCTCAGGTTGGACCGACCCCTCGCCCTAGGGACATATCTACCATCTACCTCATGAATCACCACTCATCTTTTTGGGTTAAAAAAAAAAATCCCTCATATCTACAACCAACCCTTTTTTTATTCATTTTTTTAAGCCATTCTTGGTCTTAAACCATAATTAATATACCAAATATGTTAGACTATAATTAAGAATACTTTAGTACTTGTTTTCAATATTAACTTTGTAAATTTATGAATCACAGGACAGAGATGGCAAGAGATTTAATATTGGTAATGGGTTCCAATTAAGCGAAGTTTACCCTATTTGATTTAGTTGTTTGTGTATGTTTAGTACGTCAAAATAATTTTTATTTGGCACTGAATAATTGTTGTGTTGTATGATTGAGATTAAGGTCTATAACCATCTTGGCTGGTTAGTCATAGACTTAATATTCATTGACTTACTGTAGGATGGAACCTTGAAATGCTTGTACTTATAATTGTAGATAGCCAGATTACTAAAATTACAGAGCTATTGCTAATACAGGACACCAAAGTTTCATTAGTGGCTAATTAACCCAAGACAAAATAACTATGGCTCGTTTACTTCGCTGAATGAATAAGGCTGTAATGAAATTCCTATTACAAAAGAATGGAATAGAGCTGTAATAGGATTTTTTTTTTATTAATTTTTTTATTTAAATGGTGGTATTTTGAGAAAAAGACAGTTCCAACATTGAATTGGTATTCATAGGTTTGAATAAAGAATGGCTATTCAATGTTTTGTGTAATGAAGATTCATTATGGAATCGCTATTCAGTGAACTAAACGGCATAATAGCTATTTGTAAGGAATAAGACTGTAATGAAATTGCAATTACAGAAAAGTGAATGAGCAGTTAGTGTTTTAGATATTTGGATATTGATTTTTAGGATTTCAAGATATTATTGGATATCCTGATATTCACCTTAAAGCATTCAAACTTGTTATGATTTTTGGGATTTCCTTTGGCACCCATACCTTAAATAACTAATAATAATTATGAATGTGCATTACTAATATTATTTTCTTGCATTAAGGCAAAGTATTTGACCTTAGGTAAGGATTTACTTGCAATATAAAACCTAGTTATTGGGTTCGTTGTAAAATATGTCCGATGTTAAAAGGAAGTTAGATAAAGAAAAGAAAGCGCATTTTTTAGGCCTTACGTGTATAAGGACATGGGACTCTTTTTCAGTTTCCGCACAAGAAAATGTATAGGATATTCATTTATCCCACAGGTGTTAATGTAAACATCTGAGATATTTATAAGTACCAATAGCATTTACTTTTATTTTCTTTTTAGATGATACATAAGACACAGTTCATTGGTTCCGTAGCTAATTAATTTTGCAATCTATTCTCTATGGATCAATCATCAATGGTAGATTTTCCACATATTTTCCTTTTGCCAAAAGATTTTACACAGATTAAATGCTATTTTTAGTTTTGAGGCGAAAACGGCCACACATATCCCGTCAATAATTATAATGGGTTTTATTGTATAGCTGTCTAGGAAGTTACCGTGGATGGTGGTATTGCTAATTCGTGCTATTATGTTATATTTTATATTCGTATCTAAATAGGTTTTTATATGAAAAGCCTTGACATGTGACTTGACTCATTTATTAATGGTGTATGAAAATCTAAACTCGTGATTTGTCCGTTTGTCTTGTATCTCTATCTCGTGTCAACTTATTTTGATTAATAAACCATATAAAAATAGATAAAATTTACTAGAATTTAAATATTTTGTATTATATTAAAAAGTTAATATATTAGAATAATTATTAATTGTAGATAAATGTAGTTAACAAATTATGTATGATATGTTACTCATATGTAATTAAAAAAGAAAAAAAATTATAATATGTGAGTTAATGCATTGTTAAATAAGCATAATATTAGTAGATAATAATTGAAGATAATAAAACAAATGGGGCCTATAATTTAACCATTAGATATCTTATCCATTCATTATAACCAACAAACACAAAAAGTTCAAAATTCACAATACAAGAAACATAACATTAAACAACTAAGTGATCATCAAATTCAAACACTTAACACAAAACAATACTAAAACCTTAAATCTTTCCAATACCCAAGAATCCAATTGTATTAAACCCAATGCATGAAGTCACACACATATATAAAATATTTAATTTACGTATCAAATAAATTATAACACATATCTTATATTTATAAACTATAAATTTTATATATGTATAGGTATGTTATATACATATACATACATATTATAACTTTCTAGTATATATGTTGTTTAATATATATTATGATATATATTTATATGATTATGTTATACATAATTCATAGTTATATGTACTCTTTAAGTTATATATTTATTTATATAACTTTACAAACTATAAATGTTATGTATAAAATTTGTAGTAGTATAGATATATAATCTATATATTAAATATATTTATACATTATGTTATATGTGATTTATATTTTATAACACGTGTACAAACATATGTATCATATTCATTTTCATAAAACAAATGAATTATGACATTTATATATATAAATATAACATATAAATCATATATTTTTAACCCATAAATCTTTTATATCTATTGGTAAGCACATACATACACATATAAATCATTAATATTTGTTATATATATTATGTGACATATATATTAGATTATGTTATATATCTTTGTAATATACGTTATATGTAATTCATATTTTGTACGTACTCTATAAGTTACATAAATGTATTGCGTATAATCAACCTATTTTATAAATGTTTCATAGGTAGTCTCTATTTTAATGTAGATATTTATATAATATGTTATATGCATAATGTTTATATAACATATAGATTATGTCTTTAAAATTTATAGATTTTATTATATGTGTCTATTATATCAATACATATATTCGCTATAAATATTTGATTTACATGATGTATGCTATATAGATTGTGTATATATATGCACATATGCCATGTATGTAGCTAATAAATTAACCGTAAATTAATACAAAAATTATCTATTTTATTTGTTAAATAAGGTATTATTATACATATGATATATGTATGTTTTATATATAATTTATCATATTCTATAGATATATAAAAATTGTTTCTTATGTGAATAGTTTTGCTATTATAAAATTTGTAATTTAGTTAGGGATAATCAAATTATATTTTAACAAAATAAGAATAAAAAATACTAATATTATATCATAATGGGCTTACGAGTTTGTAAATAGGCCTGAGTCCTAAACTTGAACCCGAGCACATTTAAATTTGTTTCATTTTTGGGTTTGGCCCATCTATGATTCATGTTGACTTATACTTAACCAAATACTTTTATAATCGTGTTGTATTGAGTCCGGGTTCATGAATGCAATCCTAAATTGTTAGCACTACTTGATAGTACTCTCATGTGATGCTTAGTTACTCCAAACTTGAATAAAAGTATTAAATTAACAGAAAAATATTTATTGTCCTGGAAATGCTATCTCTATCCCGTCTCAGCTAATAGATACTTGATATGTGTTAAATAAATTTAAAAAAATAATTTTTTTTAAAAAAAAGCAAATAATTATTATCACTCGATGTACACGTATCACGTTATTATTGCTTGGGACGGAGTTGGGACATAATGGGTGGGACGGCAAAACATTTTCCTAAGTTAACCTATTTCATAATGGGTAAATTACAACAAAATGGCACAAAGTTTGATGATAAGTTCGTTTAAGATCATAATATTTAAAAAAATGGTCAATTGAGATCACAATTAACACATGTGAACAAGAGAAAATTTTAATTATAACTCAAAATTGCCACATTGTGACATGTGTTAATGATGACCTCGATTAACCCACTTTTCTAAATGTTGTGGCCTCAAGTGAATCACTAGAAACATTGTGACATTCCAATGTAATTTATGTATTTTATAATATACAAAAAAAGTAAGAAAAAGATGATAATTTTTTTATCTCGTTGATAGAATCATCCAATCAGCAAGTAAAATAAAAATAATAATTGACATATTAAGTATTTTGGTAATATAATTACGATTATTTTTGAATCAAAGTTGTGAATAAGTAATAGAACTAGGAATATTGATAGAATCATTAAATTTTTTTAAAAGGATAATAAAGAGGTATTCCCAATTTTATCCTTAATCCCCATTTACCATGATGATAAAAGCAGCCACGTGCTCTTTTACCTGAAAATGATAAATAATTATAAAAGTATGGTTTCGTATCGGAACTTGGTCTTGGACCACAGTGGACCTATCTAATTTGCTTGGACTTTAATGGGCCGCAAGTTAAGGCTTTTAGGTAAAATGACCATACCAAAAATCAAATTTGGCAACAGTTAAAACGACACTTTAACTACATAATTATTTAAGGGGAGAAAATCTAAAACCATAAAAGCTACACGAGAGTCAAATCGATTGATAACGGACTCCAATGGAAATTCTTCAAAAATATAGAAGATCGTAATGACATGACCACAAATCAAATTTAGTGGTCAAGACCCCGTAAATTGCAAGGTAGATGGTTATATCCATAGAAGCGCACCAAAAATTACGAAGTCAAACCGCAATTGAAATAAGAGATGATGAAAGGAACACCATTAAAAGAGCCAGTTGAAAGAAACTGAAAAAAGTGCAGCTCCAATAAGTAATCCAAAAGTCCATGAAGTTTTGATTGTATGCCTACTTGATTCTTGTTTGACCTCACCCTTGTTATTCGATTTGACTGAGCTACAAAGGCCACAAAACGAAGCACAAGAAATAAAAAAAAAAAAAAAAAAAAAAAAACACTATAAACACCTTTTTTTCTGCTTTTTTTTTTTTTAATTTCAAAATTTATATTTTAAAAGTTTGAATTGCAGTACTTCGGTTTTGAGAAAAAGGGTCAAAAAATGGTTTTTGTTATTTTTCATTATAAGTACCTAAAAATGAGATATTGAAACTAGCAGAAAAAATAAAAACATATTATGAGAAAATTGATCTTTAAAACTTTAAAGATTGAAATTCTATAATAAAAAAATTGACTAAAAAAGTTTATATTTCTGCAAATAAAATCATCGACAATAAATTTTGCGATAGAAATTTATATTTAGAAACAAATATACTGTCTTTAAAGCTCAATTTCCATTCTTTTTTACTTTTTTTTAGAACCAACATATATTTATGCATATGTATATATTTCATCAAAGACTTGCGTTTTTTTCTCTTTATAATTTCTACACCTAACTTTTAGCAAGTCATAATGAAGAATAACACATGTCTATTTTGGTTAATTTCGAAATTTTAAGTTCTGAAATGGAAATTTGAATTAGTAAATAAAAAAAAGGAAAAGACAAGAGAAATCTTAATATTTTTAACTATACTCTTCCCAATCAAATTGAAGGAATCGAAGTGGTAGTTAAACAAGGTGAAGTTGGAAGGATGAGAATTTGTCATCCTTAATATATTATTCCGTTCGTGTTTCAGTAAATGAGTATTTGATACATGTAAAAATTATCACTTTAAGATACATATCAAATACTCATTTGTTGGGATGAGAACAAACCATTATTATGGAGACCCAAATGTGTTTCCCTAAAGTTGCAATTTCATGTAATTTCAAGGCATTACACTAATCATTTCGTGAGAGAAACAAGGAAGGAAATGTGCCACGCCTTCTTATTTGGAAAGTGTAATTCTTTAGTGATCAAGATCTCGATGTATTTGGAGATAGCATATGGATCTTTAAATGGGGTCTTCCTTACAAGTCTGCACGATATGAACTGTCCACATCCCATTAATTTACGTTCATCAACCAACAAGCTTATATATGCGCTCCCCTAAAAAGTGTCTTATAATTATTTGATAACTGTGAAAATGAAACTATTACTGCATGTGGTGGCCCGCTTTTTGGATGCTTTTAGGAATTCAAGGACTATGCTGGCAGGCCAAAAAAAAATCAATTATTCACGAGGACTTCACTCGAAGGATGATCAATGGGGCTAATACAGTGTTATCTTAATGGGTATTTGGTCTGTTTTTATGGTATCTTACTAACCACTGCAAAATATCTGAGTAATAATAAAACTAGCAAATGAATAGTCCAATTTATATTATGTACTTAGGTACTAGTTCTTGGTTAATGGGACATCATTAGGATAGCATCATGGATATAACAAGTGCACATCCATATTGCATAAGCAAGGTATAATAAATTTGGGGTTTACACGGTTTTTTCATGCTCAATAAAATAATTTTACATAGTAAAACCAGACAAAGTTAACTCTTTAGGTTAGATAACATGGTTTATAAGTTCATGTACAATGACAAGGGCTTCATTTAAGATTTCTAAATATCATAATAGTTTCCCCATGATCTCTCCATTAAGAACTTCTTTACTTCATTCATAGTTGTTAATTTAAAGTCCCTAAATGCCATGCCAATTTGTTCTCTATTTATTACTTTTAAAAGAGTACCTTTAATATTGCTACTTATTTGTATGTTGCTTTATCATCATATTTATCAAAAAAAAATTCAAAAAAAAAAAAGAAACAACAAAAGATCAAGAATTTTGAAATAATCATGAAAAACCCCAAACCAAATTTTATGCAAGGAAAAATAAAAGAAGGATTAGTAGGGCCAAAGGGTCTTTTTACGATTTCTCAAACCTTATAATAGTGCAACCATCTAACATATCTCTCTCTTGTTCCACTTTTTTTAGCAGTTTCGCCTTGTATAATGGAAGAAACTCCTCCATTCAGCATGGGATTTGACTAAGAGAGTGTTGGTAGGTTTTTCTTTTCACATTCATATATTCTTTTGGTAAATAGAATGCCCTAAAGATAGTAAGTTGGTAAATTTTAAAGTCTTAGCACCAAATAACAAGCATAAACAGCAAGTTTTGGGACAGATAACCTCATTTGTGGTAAGTTGCTCATGTTTAAGAGAATGTTGTCAAAAAATCTTGTTGAAAACCAATGTTTTGATGACATAGGAATGGATCATGTTTACAATTATATGTATTGGAGTAAAACAACATCCAAAGATCAAAAGTCAAGAAAATCAATGAATAAGTTTCTGTTAATGCTTGCTTTAGTTTGTGTTTTGATTGGAAAACCTTGTGGAAAATTATTTTTTCAACTTTCGAATGAAGTTTGGTGGATAATTGTAAGTATAAAGTATAAAAGATCAACTTTGGTTTGAGAACAATATGAAGTTACATTTCAAGTCTATATTAGGTTATACCAGTAAGTTGGTGTAAAATATACTAGCAAGTCAATGCATCTACGTGTAATGCACAAAATGCTATGTTGAACTGATTCGCTAACCCAGTTTCATCATGTCGGCTTAAGGCGATTAGCTAATTCTCAAGATTATTTAACCTTAATATACATGAGTTTTGACAAATTTTTTTAAAATATAAATTTAATAGATCATTTTATCTTTCCTCACGTAATCTAGTAGTTATCTTCTTTAGTCAATAAATGTTAACCTAAACTATGATAAAAACAAAATTAACATCCTTTCCAAGTAAGAATTTCTAGTTTAAAATAAAAGGAGCATAATGAGTTAAGGAAATGTGTAATAATTGTTGGTAAACGATGTATGATAACTATAAAAGTATTGAAATATTTCTTATAACAGGTCATAGGAGTTCTATAGTGTTAATAATGGCTCACGACATCCTCATCATTGATAATGGCACTCAAATCAATAATGAAAAGTTCAGGGAATTCTATCAACACCCCCCATATCGAGCTAAGATATACATCAGTCACCCTTAGACGGATGGTTAGGCCAAAACGGTCAACAGAAGCATTGTTGACAACTTAAAGAAGATGGTAGACCATGATAGTACAGACTAAACAGATCGATTGCCAAACATACTATAGAGATGTCGAACTACGCATAGAACCACGACTAGTGAAACCCCTTACTGAAATACCCTAATACACTAGGTAAAATACTCAAGAGGGGGGTGAATTGAGTATTTGTGCAATTCTTTTCAAAACAAGACTAAATGACAATTCAATTAAATGGAAGCAAATAAATTAGCAATGTAAGATACAATAAATAAAGAGAGTAAGGTTAAGAAAATTAAGCCCGGGATTTTTAACGTGGAGTTCGGCCCGCTTCCTAGTCTCCACGATCACACCATGCCTCAAATAAGGTCTTCACACACTTTATTAATCACAATGTTATCGATGCTCAAATGAGCTATGCCCACTCAACAATACTTGACAACAATATTGCAAATCACACTCAAGAGTATTACTCTCTTTTGTCTCTCTTTCTTGAAAGCAAATTTAATGATCTAGAGACAAATACATGAATTGAATAACAACAAGACTTTAATACAAGTTTTTCTAACTCAACAACTAGTCTTCATATAAGAGAAAACATGTCTATATAGGCTTCTTGTTTGACTTACCCGTTGAGATTTGGAATAACAAATTGCATTTGCAATTAATGCTCAAACGGCTACTTTTGTAGATCATACCATCCGAACAGTATGTATGTATCGTCCGAACGGTTCCAAGCGTCTCCACTAGCGTTCGAACATTGCTTGAGGACCCTGCATGTAAAACATATACCGGTCGGACACTAAGCACTACCATTCGACCGGTAAGCTAGAATTTTCACAACTTTGCTCTCGGTATGATTTTAGACTCATGGTGTCGGACGCTAAGTCTGCAGTGTCCGGATGGTAGCCATCTATCATGAAATGTTCCTAATAAAGCATGCAATGTTCCAATAAAGTAATTCTTTAATAAATATATGATAAAACATGTATTTTCAAAGATTCAATATATTTAACTTTATAATATTTGTCTCATCAAAATAATACATAGATTTGAGTCAACACTTATCGAAAGGCTTTCGACATTAATGTGGTTCATTCGATACAACTGGAGCTCTTCACAATCAAGAGATAGGAATTTCAACTAATGGAAAATGGGATAAGCCTCAAAGTCAACTTGAAAACCATTGAGGAGATTAGAAATAAATTTTTCAAAAGGCTAATGGCCTATCAACTACGAGCCACTTGGTATCATAAAAAGAAAGTCATATATAAGGACTTCCAATCAAGTGGTCTTGTGTGTCGACAATTAGTCGACATGGGTTTTAGGTAAAGTTGGCTCTTACTTGGTAAGATCCGATCCAAGTTATAGAAAACCTAGTTAATGGCACGTACTATCTCAAGCGTTTGGATGGATAATCGATCCCAAGAACACGAATGCTAGCAATCTTAGAAAGTATTTTATTTGATGCACTAGCACTAGTGTTTTTTGGTTTCTTTGGACGATGCATGCATCATTTAGTGTAAACATCCATGTTTAGTTATGAAAAATAATTAATGATCATGTAAATAAGCTTGTTCGGTGTTCAATTTTATTGTCATTTGCTTGAAAGCCAACCTTGAATAGGAAACTGATCACAAGGTGCTTGGATTGGATTTACATATTTGACGATCTACATGATCCCATTGAGAAATATCCTTAGGGAAAGCGCTTTGACTACGAACCAAATCTAAGGAAACCCATTAGCTTGCCCTAATGGGTAAGTGGAAGAAAACAACCTATCCCAATGAAGGGATACATCTGGGCCACCTACCATGGCCCTACGAGCACTTTACTACCAAGTATTAATTGATTTGCTCCCATGAAGTGACCGCGAGTTTGAGTAAAATCTAGGGGACACACCAAACTGCCACCTTTAGGGACCCGAACGCTGAATACCAAACAATCAACCCCCATGAAGTACTCTTTGAGTATGACTAAATCTTAGGGATTTAATAGAGTTGCCACCATAGACCCTTAAATGATAAATACTAAACGACACTCCTACATGAAGTGTTCATGAGTATAAGCCAAATTCAAGGGATTCAACAAGGTTATCACCTTAGATGCCTAAGCAATGAATACTAAATAACTAACCTTAGTGAAATGCTCATAGATGCTAGCTTAATCTAGGTAACTTGATTGAGCCGCACCCCATGGAAACCTAAGTGCCAAATACACTTAGCAAAGCGCTCATACATATAAGTCGAATTGAGGGGCTTTGCCAGGCTAACCCTTTGGCACTATACCCAAACAAGCCTTTTTTAACAAGCCACCCACCCCTATGAATATGCCTGAATTGACTATAAACAAATGGGGCTCGAATGCACCATAAAATGCATATTGTATAAAGCTAAGTATTACTAACACAACACCCAAATGCAAAGGGATCAGCAGAAGTGCACAAAAAGTAAATTCTATGATGAAGACAAAGAAAAAACACTATGTATAATATTACATTCTCATAATTTGAAAGATTATAGCCTTTTCAAAATTAATCCTACAACACTTCTTTTAATTGTCAATATTTTTATAAATTATAATATATAGAATATATATATATATATATAAGTAATAATAGTGTTCATTTAACCTTTCAAATGTGAATATACTGTTGAAATATTTTCTCCCTAATTAGTGAGATTGTAAAATATTTAGGTTCCTAATAGAAGTCAAAGATTGGTTAAAGCTTGTAAAATATCTAGTTTCCTAATATATAGTCAACTGGATCTCTAACTTATGGCTAGGAATTAAGTTTTTTTTAGTTTCCTTTCCTATTCACCTAATTTTATAGTATAAATTTCTACGCTCTCATTATGAAATCAATATATAGAAAATATTGAATTTCTCCTATTTTTCATGTTGGTATCAGAGCTAACAAAACAAAAAAAATCTTGAATTCTTGAACTAAAAACACAATAAGCGAAAAAAATGTTGAAATGTCCGAATGAAAAACAATCCCTATTGTTGTTCAATCCGAAAGAGTCTTCAATGTGGGAGTTACTCTTATGGAATCAAATTATGATGTTTGATCACAACCAATAGGGATGCTTATTGCCAAAAGAGAGAACCTTTCGTATATATGTGGAAAAATAAAACAACTTGTAGAATTAGAAGATGGATATGAAAATGGCATGTTGAAAATCAAAAGATGAAAAGGTGGTTATTGATGTCTCAGTCTAGAAATTATGAAGTGATACTTATGCTTACCCATGGCTTAAGAAATTTGGAGCCCTTATTTAAAGGCATTTTATGACGAAGTAACGAGTTGAAAGTCCTTACCTTAAACCAAAGAGCATTCGTTGCCAAACAAAATAAAATGGAAAATCTCTCTCTGAGTATTAGAAAGAGTTAATTGAAATTTTCCAAGAATTGGACCATCGAGATAAAGTGGTCATGAAAGATCCTGATGACATTGAAGCATACAAAAAATCTATTGAAAGACTAAGGTGCATATATTTCTTGTTGGACTTGATAATTGTTTTGAACAAGTTCATGAAGATATCCTAAGCGAGGAATCAATCCCTAACCTAGAAGAATGCTACGCTTTGATTCGACGAGAGGCCAATCATCATGCAACATTCAAAGGTGATTCTAAAAATTTTAAAGCTACAACAATGATAACTCGAAACAAGTCAAAAATAATTGGTGGTGCAAAAAAAACCTATTTATAAATGTACTCATTATAACCAATTTGGCCATACCAAATATCGTTGCTATGAACTCATCGAATATCTAGATTGGAAGGATCATAATTAAGCATCTTGAAGGAAAAACATAAAAAGAACCCAACCAACTATTGCTACTAATAAAACGAACGCAAAGGATGATGCTACTGAGACAACATCAGCCTTGGTAACTACTACATATAATGGTGGTAAGAGTTTTTATATTTCTACATGTATTAGTAATTGTAATCCCCTTAATTTTATATAATCTGATTATAAAAAATATTATAAATAAAATGTAGAATCATAAAAGAACTATAATAAAAATATCAGAAATCACTCCAAGTTTTTCGTGGTATAAATTTTAAGTATAAACAAATTATCATAAAGAATCCTTATCAATAAGACTTTAAAAATACAGAATGTTCGACATAAAGTAAATGAAAGAATAAAGAAAACTGTTTAATATTTAAGAACCTAAGTTTTAATATTCGAAACATATCAATACCTTTAAGTTAAATAATTCTGAGCCTATAAAAATTAAAATTCTAATCTAACCTAATAACTTATAATTAGTAAAAAGAACAAAGTAACAAATATAGAATAAATATTAAATTTCTAATATGATAAAAACTCTAGAATAAATCTATAAATAGTAATGAATTCATATGTAATTTCAAATCCTATAAATTTATAATAAAGTCTAATTAAAGGCAATATAATTATTAATTTATCAAAATCCCACCAAACAAAACTTTTAAAGGGATAAAATATAATTTACAATAGCAGGAATAAAAGCTGAAAAGTAAAAGTCTTAAACTAAATATTCTATTTATACTATAGTATTTATAATATTTAATATCGATAATATATAAATTTTTACCTAAAAATATTATCGACTGCAAAATTGACTTTTTGCACAAGTTCATATTTTTACTCGCTCCTTACACAGTTGTTGGTTATAAATTCATCATCCTCTCTTTGTTTTTGCATTTCCATTCAT
Organism: Combretum micranthum; assembly: GCA_024138025.1. Taxonomy (NCBI): domain Eukaryota; kingdom Viridiplantae; phylum Streptophyta; class Magnoliopsida; order Myrtales; family Combretaceae; genus Combretum; species Combretum micranthum. The sequence goes on along the minus strand of JAMXBD010003653.1, from coordinate 31,263 downwards.
CCTATCTCCCTTACATTTTAATCATTGGCACAAATTTGTACATATACAGTACAAATTACATCAGCGATTCGATAGAAGTGCCTTGAATTTTCCCCAACCGAAATCCCTTGCAAGTTGTCTCCAATCATGCCCATGAAAGCCAACAAAACACGCACCCCAACCAATGGAATTGAACCAACAAAGCAAACTAATTAATGCAGCAAAAACAATTTGCCAAAACAATGAAAAATAGAGACAAATCTAGAGCAAATTCTCGGGTGCAAGCCGCCTCTCTCTTCTCCTCTTATATATGTATATGTAATTCATAATATGCAAGTAAACAAAATCATTTAAACACACAAAACCGACCTTAATCATCTAAACAAACTCTCCTTAAGCCAGCAAAAGAAAATCACTCAAAAACAACTCCAAACAAACTCAAACAAGGATCGAACTCCATTAAAGCAACCTTAAAAGTTTGGAAAGAGAAGACAAGGTAAGTTGATTCACTTTAACTTGTTTAAAATGGTTAAACATGGTCTTGAACAATGTTTCTATACATCTAGGATCAAAACAAACTTTGGGAGAAGGATTAATATGACCAAACTCATCCAAAAAAGGTAAGATGCTTAAAGACCCTAGTCACACCTTTATATGGATCAAACAAGGATTAAACTACACATTGATGTGTTTTGAGTTGATATATGTGTATTATAACATGTAGAAATACTTAAGAAGACTTTAGAAATGAATTTAACGTGTAAAATGAAAGAAAATTGGATCAAACCAACGAAGAAGACAATGAATAGTGATATTCAGAAGAGCACGGGTGGAAACATGGGCCACGTAACCCCGTGTACCTCTTGGCTTCAATTCTGGGTTTGAAACCCAGAAGAGCACGATTGGTACACGGCCATATACCTAGCCGTGTACCTCTCGAAAAACCGAAAAATATATATAAAAAATGAGAAATTAAATAATAATAAACAAAATTTATTCCAAATAATAATAATATTGTTATTATTATTTCTATAATTATAAGTGTTGTGTTATAATTATTAAACTCATTATTAGTATGATATTACTAAACTTATTATTTTATTATGATTGTTATTATTAAAATTAGTTGGGTTATAATAATTAAAACTATTGATATGATTGATGTGCTAATTAAGACGATTGCTAATATTATAATTATTATCTTATCGTTACAACTATTATTATTATTATTATTATTATTATTATTATTGTTGTTGTTGTTGTTGTTGTTGTCGTTGTTGTTATTGTCATTGCCATTACTATTGTTTTAATAAAGTTATTATGAAAAATAATATTAGTGTTGCTAATAAATTACTTTAAAATTATAATTATTAATATTACTAATATTATTATCACTATTGTTAATATCCGTGTACCATATAAATGAAAATAAAGTATTATAATTGTAAAATACTTATTTTATACATAAGAATGAAAATTTAAATAAGCTAAATTTTTTAATAATACCTATACATAACGGAAAATTATATGAAGTATATGAAAAGAAACACGACGACACTAAACAATAGTAAATAAATACGAGTACTATAGTGGGTTAGTTAAGGAACAATAAAAATAGCAATAATAATAATTATAAAAATATAAGCCTACTAAATACAAATTTTTCAAATACCCGATAGATATAAATAAATAGCTAACAAGATCAAGACAAGCAAAATGAAAATAAATATTAAATAATAATTGATTATCATAGGATCATTAAAGGACCAATACAGGAAATAAAAATTAAATTAAATATCAAGATAGAACACTTAGACAATCAAAGAAGTTTAGTTGCGTTATTTACGTTATATTAATAAGTATTTTGTCTTAATAGGTGACAATAAATTATAAATAAAATAAATAGAACTTACAATTTTTTCAATGAATTATTCTACTAAGTAAAATCATATTAGGTTGATTAAGCTAATTACAAGAGATTTAGTGATTGAATTAGGTGATTAGTTTCAATCAACTCGGCTTAGATTAATATGCTAGGTAAAACCATAAAAAGAAATGAGTACGTAATTTCTAAAATATGTGTAAATTAGAATTAGTGTAAATTATAATATATGTTATATCATAATTAATATGGTGAATATGTTGTTTCAAATATCTTATTTTCGGAACTAATAAAAGGACAGAATGGTTAAATAATAAAATTGGATAACCATTACAAATAGGAAAACTTCTCTTATAGATTCCATAACTTTGATCATAAGAAAATAATATATATATATATATATAAAGATAAAATTCCTAGTTAAATAAGTAGAGAATATATCAGAATTGATAACTATGACCTAAAAGAATACCATCAATATCGTTATATAAATAACAAAATAATGATAAATATCTGTTATTTCATTTTCATAGGAAAAATATATCAGTTCTTGGATTTCCTGTAGCATATTCTGATAGTTTAGCGAGGACCACAGGTGAGTAACTTTTACCTTATTACATTATTTGTGTTGTAGAATAGCTGCATGCTGCCTGGTGTATGTTTGAGTATCAAAACACTATATTGTAAGTGAAAATTCATTGCATGACGTTATTGTTTGTCTGTAAACTGTTTGCACACCTTGAACTTGATTAAAAACTACTAGTACCATAAAGGAAACGGTCATGCATCACAAAAATTGCATATATTGCATAAAGCGTAGCCACCTACTCGTGTTAGTATTCCGGACCTCTGATAATGCTTAGTAAGTCTAGGTCTATAACGATAATAGTCATACATAAGGTTACCTTAGAGTTTGTTTATACCATAGGAACTAAAAGGTAAACGAAGGAACACCGCTTATGGTATTGCTTGGAAGGACTAACACCTAGTGAAGGAGTCTAAGGTAGAAAAAAGGAAATAAGTGTTAAAGAAATAATAAATTAAAGTGATAAATAAAGTGAGGATTGTTCTTTTCCTATAATCTTAGTCTCCCCTGGGTAGGTGAACCACATAGTCACGTGATTCTTTCAACCCCTATGAGAGGGCATAAATCTCCATTGGTTTGGATTCTGGATCTCCAAACTTGTACTTGCACATATGATTTATTGTTGCATGGCATTCGCTTGATAATTAAACTTGTTTGATATTGTTTGATGTGTGGTCTGGTCAGGTTATTTCACTGAGCCTGTGTGTTTGGTTATCCACCCCCCCCCCCCCCCCCCTTCCTCCTCTCAAGCCAACAGTTTTTGTGCATGATTAACACTAACTAGGATTGGGCTAGGAATATGGGAAGAGAGTTTATCCAATAGACTTCATTGAAAATAGAAATATAGGATATGGTAAACTTATAATGTAAATTAGATAAATTTTATAATAATCAAAATTTGTAAGTTGTAAGTTGAAACCTATATTCGCTATTTGATAGAGGATACAGACTCTATGCGGTCTTGGTAGAAAGTGGAAAATCGGATTCCATAGTTGAAATCCATTAATATAATATATTATTTATATGATAGACATTGATAAATAAATAGTCTTGTATACTCTGATTTAGAAGACGGCTCTCATATTACAGGTGTACACGTGTATGATAACTTTAATTAATCCTACTAGGCCCCCTTTTGAGGCATGACAGTAATAACACATGGATAATTGATTATGGTGCTACAAATCATATAAAATTTGATTCTAGACATAGTGGTTTGAATATCAGTATTGAAACTTTGGAACATGGTGTTGATAATCACTTGAAGTATGAAGGAATGGTTGAACCAGAACCTAAAGATTCAAGTCCAACAAGTGAAAATGAAGAGGTATTTGAAGAGTCTAAGTCCCTTAATGAATACCCCACCAATCAATTACTAAAGATGTTCCTACTTTGCAATCTAAGCCACCTAGAAAGTAGTTACCAAAGTGTCTCATTAGAGGTATTCCTAAACCTACTTATGAACTTGAAATTTCAAGTAAAGTTAGATATCCCATGAGCCATTATGTATCAAATTACAATCTCTCATAATCAAATAAGTCATTTGCAAATCAATGATCTACCGTGGTTATTCCTAACAAGAAGGTTTAGCTGATCCAAAGTGGAGAACTGCAATGAATGAGGAAATGAACTCCTCGCAAAAGAATGAAACATGGGAACTTGTTGATTGCCCACCAGAAAAAAGGCCAACGGGATGTCGATGGTTTACATGATGAAGTATAAAGCAGATGGCTCAATTGAACAATATAAAGCAAGACTGGTAGCAAAGGGATAACCTAGAATTATGGGATTGATTATATAGAGACGTTTTCACCTGTAGCTAAAATCAATACTGTTAGAGTATTACTATCATTAGTTATTAACTTGGATTGGTCATTATAGTAGTTTAATGTAAAAATGCCCTTTTACATGGTGAATTGTTTGAAGAAGTTTATATGGAGCTTCCACTAGATGCATGAAATTAGAAAGGCAAAGTACATCGGTATGCAAATTAAAGAAATCTTTGTATGGGTTGAAGCAGTCTCTAAGAGCATGGTTTAGAAGATTTACAAAGTCTATGATAGCTTTTGGATACCACCAAAGTAACTCAAATCACACCTTATTTGTGAAAAGGGACAGGATAAGATCACTACTTTTATTATTTATGTAGATGATATGATAGCTACACGTAATGATCCAAGAGAAATAAAGGCTTTGCAGGAGTACTTATTTAAGGAGTTTGAAATGAAAGATCTGGGTCACTTAAAATATTTTCTTGGGATCGAAGTTTCAAGATCAAAGAAAGGAATTTTTCTATACCAAAGAAAATATGCATTACACTTATTACAAGAAACCAGTATGTTAAGATGTCAAGCTATTGACACACTAGTTGAGCAATGCTTGAAGTTGTGCATAGAAGCAAACCAAATACCAGTTGATAAATGAAGATATCAAAGACTTGTAGGGAGAATGATGTACTTGACACACATAACACCTGATCTTGCTTATGCATTAAGTGTTGTTAGTCAATTCATGCATAATCCTGAACAACAACATATGAATACAGTTGTGCGAGTCTTAAGATACTTGAAATCTGCCCCTGGGAATAGAATTTTGTTTACTAAAAATATAAATTAGCAAGATATTGATGTTTATACAGATGTTGTTTAGGCTAGAGCAATTGATGATAGACAGTCAACTTCTGGTTGCTTCACATCTGTAGGTGGTAATCTTGTTACTTGAAGAAGTAAGAAACAAAATGCCATTGATCGATCAAGTACAGAAGCTAAATTCAGAGGTTTTGCACTTGGAGTTTGTGAAGCTTTATGGCTACAACTACTTTTGCAAGATTTAGGTTATCCACCATGGCAAACGATCCAATTGTACTGTGATAATAAGCCTATGTATGATATAGGTCATAATCCTATTCAACATGATCATACAAAGCATGTTGAGATTGATAGATTTTTCATAAGCAGAAATTAGATGATAAGATTGTGGAGTTGCCTAAGATTCGATCTAAAGATCAATTGGCAGATGTCCTTATCGAAGCAATCTTAGATCATATATTCTCAAAATGTTTTGACAAGTTGGGCATACATGATATCTATGCACCAACTTGAGAGAGGTGTTGAAATATTTTTCTCCTAATAAGTGAGATTGTAAAATATTTAGGTTCCTAACATAGAGTTAAAGACTGGGATTGTAAAATTTCTAGTTTCCTAATATGGAGTCAACTAGATCTCTAGTTTATGGCTAGGAATTAAGTGTTTTTTAGTTTCATTTCCTACTCATCTAATTGTGTAGTATAGATTTGTACGTTTTTATTACAAAATTAATATATAGAAAATATTGAATTTCTATTTATACTAACTATATATTATTTTTGCATAATATATTATTTTGTTGACATAAAAATATGTGTCACAATATATATAATTATATATATATATTTTTTATTTTATCCTAAAAATTTAAGTCATTATGTTAATATTGCTATGGATGTTTGAAGTAACAAGTAATATATACCACACAACTCTTCACTCCTCCTTTCTTTTTCTTATGTTTTTTCACACTTTTATTTTTTTTTTCAAATGATTTTTATAATTTATTATCTTTTGTAATAATACTTTTCCTCATTTACATTACTGCTCTTTTTCATTACTTATTGACACATCCTTTATATAAAGCATGATATCTCTAAAAGTATTTCAACCTTTACAAAATAGATGTAAGATGATGCAAATATAGTGTATAATGTTGAAATTTGTAATGCAAGGATTATACATCACTTTTCACTTCTTCTTTTTTTCACACTTATGATTGTTTTCTAACAATTTTTATTATTCATTTCTTTCCATTAATTTATATTTTTCTCGTATACATTTTCATTTTTGAAAAGACATATCTTGATATAAAGACTATGATATCTGCAAAAATGTTGTAACCTTTATATAACTGATGTAAAATGGTATGTCTCGTGATATATGATATTGTATTGTCATATTTTGAACAATATAGCCTTTTCTAAATATTCAACACCTTGCATAACCATCAATAACCATATAAAATATAATATATAGAATGATATACTTATATAATTAGATAATGATGTTCATGTGATCTTTCTAAGATGAATATAATTATCAATGTGTTAAATATGATAATATTTTACATGAATATTATGTTTCTTAACAATAATAATTTTTAAATGAAGTCTTGGTTTTAAACTTGTATATATCATTTTTAAAGAAAAATTAATTAGAAGTTATAAAAATTTTAGGTAAATTCTGATAGAAAATGAGCATTTTAGATTAGAAAATTACATCAAAAGGGACTAAAAAAGGGATCAATGTTATATCTTGTTAAAAAAAAAAGCGGGATCAACATCATATAAAATAATGCAAATAAGGAATCAACACTTTAATGGTTAAAAAAAAATTAACCACTTAAAAACATTAATATCTTTCTACATCACTTCGTATAACATTGATTCCCTTTTTTTAAAACCACTTAAAATGTTAATAACTTACTTAAACTTATCCCTAAGTGTTAATGCTTTCCTAAATAGTTTTTTCATTTTAAAAGGTTATAAAGATATCAACGCTATACAATATGGTGCAAATAAGAATTATTTACTATGCCATTAAAAAATATACCAACACGTAGTGCATTTGAAGAAAGCAACATTAGTCATTAGCATCTATTTGCATTAATAAAATATGTTAATCCTTTTTTTAATTAGTTAAAATATTGATCCCCTATTTACACTACTTTATACAATATTAATTTATTTTTTTAATCATTTAAAATGTTGATTCCTCCAATAAATTCTCCAACTTCAAAGAAAAAAGATTGCTCTAGTCCAAAAAATACCAAATAATAATAATAATAATAAAGTTTGAGTAAGCCTACTAAATCATATAGATCGTGTTATGGGCAGGCTTACTCAATAGTATTGGCTTAGTAATCTAGCTTGATCAAGTTTGCGCAAAGTCAACAAGATACTAATCTTGTGATTTTCATTCCATATGATCCTAGGCCCTTGCAGTGATCAACTTCGTTTAAATAATTGTTTAAGGGTTAATTTATTTTTTTCTTCTTTCTTGCCAACTCTACTAGTAATTAAATATAGGATTTAATTATCAAAACCTGACATATGTTTTGGTTTATCTATAAACATATAACTGTGTTAATTTTTTTTTAAAAAAAAAATTTAAGGGACTTAGTTTCATTTAAAAGTGTATATTATTCATAGCTCTATAAGGATGGGTGTTGGTATCTTATTAGTCTAAAGAAAATAACTTTAGAGTTTTTTCTCATTTTTCTTCTTTTTTTAGTTTTTGGGCATTTTTAAAAAATAACTAAGTATTTAATTTTACTTGGTAATATTTTTATTAAATTATTTTAAAACTAAATTATTTTTTTAAACCAATAAGACAGTGACATGGATACTTCTAATAGGATTTAATATTATGATACTTTTTGCATAAAACTCAAATCACCTATTTAAAAAAAAAAAAAAAAAAAACCAAAACATAGAGAAGTATTTTATAATTAACCCTTAAATATATTACATTCTAATAAGGAATTGGAATTAATCATACTCCATTTGATAGGACAATTGGGGCTAGGTCTATCCAAAGTTGAGCATAGATATTTTCCTTTTGTTTTTTTCTTTTCCATTATTTTCTCTCCTCGCAACATGTAACGTTTTTCTTAGTTGTAATTTCCAATGAGGTGGACATGCAAGAACAAGAACAAGGAGATGCAAGTTTTTGTCAGTTTACTAAACGACACATAATGGATGAGTTGGTATACAGTGCAAAAGACATAAGACCTACTCATAGGATTAAAAATGAATTAAAGCAAGTTTATTGTTGAGTCTGAAACACAATATCCAACATGGCTTGTTTATAAATTAAGTTTGAGCCAAACTTGATGTTTAATGTAAAGTATAAGCTTGAACTCAACTTGTTTATAAATTAAGTTTGAGTTGAGCCGACCTCGAATAGCTTAATGCTAGGTTGATTAATGTTAAACTTAGGAAAATAATTGAAAGGATAATTAATAAAATTTAGGTTCAACATATATAATGTACAAGATAGTTTTTTTCTTTATTGTATATATAATATAAAATTCACAAACTGGCTCACAAGGTTTTAACGAGTCTGCTTCGAACCTAAATAGAAGCTCAAACTTTGCTTGCTTAGATAAATAACTTTTATTTTGAGTAAGAGTTTAGCTTATTTATTAATCAAGCTTGAGTCAAGTTGAACACAAAAAGTTTAATATTGAATGTCAAACTCAAATAATTTATCAGTGTCTTAGTTCGATTGTAACTCTTCCTATTAGTACTCTTTAGGTCAATATAGGTCTTTCAATTCGAAAATTGTAGTATATTCTATTTGTAAAGACCCGACCCTCTAAATCCCGAGACTAAGAGTACCGAGTCCCCAACCACATATAATGTTTTCACATTATATGTAAGGTTGTCCTAAAACTAATAGTTTATGAAAATTGTTTGATCAAAACCACTATAACTTTATAAAGAACTTTTAACAAAACAAAATTGCTAACAAAAGCAATCTATACATACATTTACATCATATAAACACTGTTTAGTGTCAATACGAGACACTACAAAATTTACATGTTTTCTTAAATCAAAAAGAATCCTAGAGATCTTAAGGTCTTTACAAAAATAGGCTTATCTATCAAGCCTTCTATACATAACTTTTCCTTTAGCAAAAATTATTCCAAAAGTCTAGGGTGTTCGAGTCCTATTTGTCCCACTCATCCAGGAATCTCTCAAAATCGGACCCATAGCCCAAATCATTATAAAACTCGTCTCCAATACCTACAAAGCAGCAAAAGTGAGCCAAAGGCCCAGTACACAATAACAAATGCAGATACAAGTCATCAAGCCAACATAAGTCCAATGAAATGCATTAGAAGACAAGTGATTATCTTTATTAAATTTTCTGTCGCAAATCAACAGGAGGGTATTCAAACCCCGGGTCACGCTTCGGGAATTCAGGGATCCTGAGTAATAGCAGCTGCTCAGGGGGTTGATATAAGCAGTCGAATACTTATATCTCCTATATCTATATCATGAAGATCATAGCTTCATTTATGGTTCGAAAGCCGTTACCCGACTCTACTTAAACTCAGTCCATAACATGAGCCTAGTTTACAAGTTCTCATAAACCTTGAACTAAACCATGGTATTTCTCCCTAAGTTTAAGCAAACGTTACTCATATACTATTCCCCCTATCGGCTATCCACTTAACTGAAAGAATCGCTATTGCATCATAGCATACCATTGCATCATGGTAAAGTCATTGCATCATGACTTGGTTAAGCGCCTAACTAACATGTCATTACATCATGACAGGTTTGCTGCTCCTCGGACCAGATTAAACAGCGTAATAGACATCTAATTCATTCAAATATTAAGCTGAATCAATTTAAGTCAATTAGGAATGCCTATTCCTAGCAAACATCAAACAAGTTATTGCGTACCTGAACCGTTAGTATATTACTATGATCTCTCGGTGAAGAACTAACCGAAGAATCCTTAACTGAAATAGAATATCAAAATAATCAATAAATAAATATAGATTCCTCATTCACAATTTATACATATATAATATATATATATAACACAATCCTAGATCAATTGTATAGGAAATTCATTAAACCTTGCATAGAGTTTAAATATCAAATTCATGCATAAAACATGTTTATTTAACTCATATATACAATTAATCAAAGAAATTCAAATAATTTAATACAAAGTCATAATAAAGCATTTAAACATCCTATTATATCCTAGATTGCTTAACAAATACTTAATTGCTCATATATCAAACTTCGGAAAATTTTGAAAAAAAGTTTTTAAAATTCAAAAGCATAGGGGATATGCCGGCACTCAAAGCCGGCGGCTTTGAGCCGGTTTCAACACTATGAAAATCAACACTGCCAACGCTGGCAGCGCTCAAAGGTACGCCGGTTGCCTTCATTCTACGCAAGCGGCTTTGAGCCGGTGTAGAACGTAAATCTAAATTTTTTCAAAACTTCCAGAGAGGTACAAACTGGCCGCGTACATGGATATGCTGGCAGCCTCTGACGATACGCCAGCGGCTTAAACTCACAAATTGTCGGCGTATGTTCTGAAGAACAAACGCTGGAGAAATTTGTTGTAAAAGCCGGCGGTGTTCCAAAGCGGAGTTAAGAATTTTACTTCCAACGCTGCCTCTACGCCGGCGGTGTTGAATTCCAGATGCCGGCGTACGTTTAAAACAGGCCTATTCTATAGAACACAATCCCCTGATTTCCACTTCGAAATTTCTACCCTATAACACTTTTTAAACCTTCCTCAACTACATTTTTAACTTCATATACTCACTCCTATCTACACTACTCAATCCTAGCAACTCAAAACATGAAATCAACACATTTGATCACTTCAAATTCCACTTCCATTCATTCTCAACTTTCCTACACAAACTATCTTCATTTCTTTCCAACACTTCATATCACTTCCACAATACATGAACAAACCCACACACTCACAAAACACATTTCTAGCTAATCACAATGCATGAACAAGCAATTTAGATAGCATTTAAACTCATTTCATCCAATACTTCACATAACCACTACAAGAAATGAAAACAAAATGAAAGCCATACTTAAATCAACTCACATGTAAATGCCTTGCCTTGGAGAGAACTTTGATTTTCAAAGCTTGCTATTATTCTTGAATTGGACTTGGAAATTGAAATGAAAGACAAAGAGAAAAGAAAAAAAGAAAAAGGGAAAATTCGTATGAAATGGTGGCTGCCCCAAAAAGTAGTCTAATTAAGCAAAATTAAGCCTTAAACATATCCCAAATTTGACCTTTAAGGCATATACAACTTTAGTTTGCATTTTGCGTGAATTTGAGTTTCATTTGGGGCTTATTTAGGCCTAATTACTAACTTAACTACTAAGAGCTTCTATCAACTAACCTTAAGCAAAACCAATGTTGATTTTTTTTTTAAAAAAAATCTAACTTAACTTAACACCTTAATGTATAAAAGACACAATTAATAATAATACTACACATGCATTAATACATATAAAACAAAATATTAATTTCACTACATATGCAAAATAACACATTTAGACTATTAGCAACACAACAATCATAATCATCATGCTCATTCAATTCAATATTTAAGATAAATAAACAAACACATGAAAATTAAATAGAATTTAAATTTAGATCATTTCACTATTACATGTGGGAATAGGGATGCAAAAGGGTTAGCTTTCAGATAGATTGTATAAACTCGAAACTTAACCCATTACCATATAGTGTTTATCAAACCCGACCCTATAACCTCAGAAGATTTGATATTATATCCAAACCTACCATGTATGATTTGCTTTAGAACTTGGAACCCACTTGGTCTGCCTAACTATGTTCCTCTCTCTCTCTTTCTCTCCCTCCCTCCCTCTCTTTTTAGTTAAACCTATTTTCAAATTTAAATAATAAATTCAAGAGAAGCTGGTGAATTTAACACAAATTTCTTGTTTAAGCAAAAATGAAAAGATACATGTGAATTTGATAAAATATGTGGTAGACACATTAATGATTCATCCATTGATATTGATAAGCACATTTTGGATCTAACACAGGCTACCATTTTTCTTAAAAAAATTATGAAAATATAAATTATATAAAAATAATTACAAAACTATCATTCTTATATCGCATATAGAAATTGAGATACTAAAATTTATACTAATATCGCATGTTTCACGTACGATACAACGATGTATAGAAAATTTTGGATTAGTGTCGTACATCCTATGTGCATTATGCACTTTGCTCCATCGGTACAAAAGTACATGATGTTAATGCTATGGGGTCTAATATTTACTTTTCTCCCTCTTGGTTATTGCAGAGAAGTACAGAGTGCTGAAAATTTCCTTTTCTTCCTTCACGTGGTCTGCATAGGATGGTATACAATGTTATTACATTGGGGCCCAGAAATTTTTGTTTCTTCCTGATGCCATCCTTTTTGGTTATGGGTTCCACTAAAATGTTAAACACAATGGTATCACGAATAAGTTGTGCGATACACTATTTTTATTTGGTATCACAATACCTTAATACAATATTCATACAAATCTCTTTATCTTGTTCTCAAAATGTGATATAATGACTATATTCTTATAATTGTTTTTATTCAATTGGTATTTGTGTAATTTTTTTAAATAAATTAGTAAATAAGAAATTAACTCTTATAAAATATTTAACACTTTAATACATAAATATTTTACTTGTTGTATGGAAATTTGTCATTATATTTCATATAAGAGATATAGATAAAGACTTAATATCTTATGGATAAGTTAATTTTAGGAATGCCTTTATTTTTTATTTTAATTTTAATCATGAAATGAACTAGGTTGGGCATTCATTAAGTAGCCTATAGATTATAAACCTTGTAAGGTTTTTACTATATATCTAAACCCATGTCTAAAACCTTATAAGGTTTTTAGCAGATCGGGCTGGTTATGAACCTTATAAGGCTTGCTTGATTGCATCCTACGTGGAAACTACTTGTGGATCTTAAACTCTATATAACATATTAGGTAAAAATGAAGCAATTGTGAAATTTATGATTTTTATTATATTTTCATAATATGCCATTTTGAGGCAAGCTATGTGATAACTTACCCATTTTTCAACATACATTTGCAGCTAATACATCCATCGACCCATTTATCTTGATCAATTTAATTATATATAATTACATTTTGTCAAGAAAACATACACCATAAACCTGGTAATATAAGTCCACAAAAACGTTCTACATGCAATCTATTATAAAGCTAGACATACTTCTTTATAATTAATATGATCACAAAACATACTGCAATAACTTTATATATTACTAGATTATGAAAATATAATACAACAAAATTCAAGATTTAAACAATTTCAACTAGTACTGAATTTAAAACATTGTATTTTTGTTAAGTTTAATATTATTAAAGAAGGAATACTTTGGGTGGATATAGGGTACCTTAGAATCTATACTTTATACATCTTAAACTACAAGTTTTAGAATAAGTGTAAAGTATGAAGATATTGTATCATGTTGGAGCAGGTTCTAAGAAAATTAAAATTTGCAACATATCTTTGATATTTACGAGAAACCTATTCTATTGTGCAACATATTAACTTGTTTTAGGGTTTGATTCGATTACTCACTCATCAGAAATGGATGCAAAATCATATGGTTGTGGAGCCAAACTTATTTTATCATAAATACAATACATATGTTTTTCTCACTAACATATATCAAACAATGAACTTTTTAGCGAATGAAGGAGGAGTTGACGCCCTTATCAACATCCTCTAGGTCCATTCTTATTGCTTACCTTTTGATAATTGTGTATCGTATGAAGGCTATTTGAAGAGTTATTGTTGAATAATTCCTAGAAAAGATGATAAAAATAGTAATTAGATAGAAGGAATGAATAGTTTTTTTTACATACGTACAAATTAATTAGTGTAGCAAAGTGGATGAAACTAATACAGAATATGACTTATATTAAATATGTACAAATTTGATCCATTTAGTTTCTTTTATTTTATTTTATTTTTTCTTTTCTTTTTAAATAATACCAACATGAATTCGATTTCAAATAAGGTACGAATGTGATCATAGTGATAAATTATCACCCTAGCTTGGAGTGAATGGACGCACCGACCATGTTGTACATGTATACCTAGAAAAAGAAACTATCTTAAGGTAAATGGAGCATCCTTTCAAGGAGGAACAAGCTAAGGGGGAAGAAAAACCAGAATGAAAGTCAGCGAAGTTGCGGAGAGGGTACAGGCATGGCTTTATGTCATGTCCACATCTACAAAGAGCATCACATTCAATTATGGGAATTGAATAATAGAAAGCACAATATTTAGGTACCAACAACGTATCACTATTTCATTATTGTGTAATCTTCTGCTTTCCATTTTGACTGTATGTTGTTATATTCCACTTTACACATTGATTATTCATTAATTCTGATTTGTCTCCGTGTCTCCGATCTTACCAATCACTCATTATCTTAGACATATATACGGTCACATGCTTTCAAGGATACTCTCTCAGAGAGATATCACAATCATAATTTGATCATTAATTATAGGTTATGCAAATAGGGAGGAAACCAGTTAAAGTTATTCCCAATAGCGTAATCATAATAAAAATCTATTTGGATTATATAATTTAATTATAAGATTACTGAATTAACCTTTATATGTTGTTAGTCAGACATAGACAGACCATTGAAACATTCAAGGTATAACTTCATTTAATGTTTGAAAATAAGCAAATAACTTTGATACTAAAACCTTAAAATCTTGACATTCTACTAGGGTATCATAACTAGGGACGATTTTGGGGTGTTTAGAGCTATGGTTTTGCGTAGAAGTGCTTGTTTTTTTTTTTTTTTTTTTTTTTTTAATTAGGAAGAGATTAATACGTATTGTATAAATTTACAAGATCTATCTATATATAACTTGTAGGATGGAAACAGTCATAAACGAGCCAATCTAAATTAAGTTTTCAAAGGTTCATACTTGACTTATATAAAAAATTATGATGTTCCAACCTAGCAAAACTTTTACCAAGCCTGAAAATTACGAGCTCACACTTGACTCGTTTAGGTAAATAAACTATATTTTAAGCTTATTTAGTTTATTTACATTGAGCTTGAAATTAATAGAGCTTAAATAGATTATAAGTAATTTGACTCATTCACAATCTTAAGATATGAGCTAAATTAAAATGAAAAAAAAAATAATATACAAGAAATAGATGAATGCAAAATAAATAAAAATCAGGTTATATATATTATATGTCATATCATATGTTATATATTATATAAAAATTTGATTTTAGATTTAATCATATAACAATATGCATATGTATAATCCTATTCATAAATCTAAACGAGCTAGCTCACAAATTTAAACAAGAATCCAAGTTTAAATCGATTAGATGGACAAATTTTATTTTAAACTCGAACTCCACTTATTTATTAATCAAATTTAAACTAATTGAGTTTTAAAATTACTTTAAGTTTAAGTAAATCAGGAGTGACTAAACTTATTTACTACCATAAGTAAGTAGGGAGGATAAGGTATATAGAATTTGCTCTTAAATGATTAAACTATATTATACATAACATCCACCAATTAAAAAAAAAAAAAAAAAACCTTTCCGGAAAGCAATTCTTCGGAAAATGCATATGAAAAGGAAGAAATGCAACTTTGGTTGTCGTCAATGGGTCGAGCACTATGTGTTTCCTAAATAAAAGTAATATATGAGATAAGCACTTTGGCGAGTGGTGAGTGGTATAGGAAAATGTGCATTCCAAGTCAAAATTCTCAGCAATACATACAAAGTTGAGAGCATGTGAGTGGGGTCTCATCCAGAGTTAAAACCAAAAATAATGCACATTAAAACCTGTTTACGAAACCCTAGAATGTGTTAGCAATGGAATAATAATCCACATATAACATCCCCATTGTGTGTATCCTGGTGGGAACATATATTGAAAAGTCTTCATTCAAGAGACGTGTCAACTGTTTTAGCTATATAATTTGTCTGATTTGACTCTAGCTTTAGGCTCTATTGAAACCCTAGTCGTATATGCAATATTAAGTTAACATGTGTTTTGGAGATGTTAACAAAAGGACATACACGTCTTTAACAAATTAATTACAGCTTAAATTATTGCATTATAATTATGATATTCTACATGAGTGATCGAAGACTCAGCGTGCATAAATAGAAGAAAATAATCAATATTAATTTATAAAATCATAGTAACAATATTAAGTTATTAGTAATTGCTAATTAGAAACTTTTAGATTTAATACTTATAATTGATAATCCCTTAATTATGTATATTGGCTAGGAATAAGTTTTGCGCAAAATCGTGGAGAAACTTCAAATTGCTGAATACTCATCAAGAGCCTTCCTTAAACCAGTTCTTTAGACGAATAAGTAATACTTAGAATATAATATATAGCTCTCTTAATAATGGGTCTACTCATAAGTCATAAACACTTGTTAATATAATAAACTTTGAATGAAAAAAAACGTATAATTTTTTTAATTAACAAAACGAAACTATAGAAAGTTAATTGCAAATGTCTTGTCATGTGGATCTAGTTTTTACACGCGCATATACTTAGTATATGGTAACAAGTTATTGATTTATGAGAACATATTTACATACGATTTTGGTTCCAAAAAATCCCATCCCGATCACATTAATCCTGCGAAGGTTACACGATTGCACACTTTTTTTTGCCCCTTTATTCCTACTTCAGCTTTTAATTCCATTATAATATTATCTATATTTTAAAATTTTAAGTGAGTGAAAATTTTCGATCTATTGAGCCAAAAAAAAAAAAAAAAAAAAAAAGGAGCAAATAGAAAATTTTCAAACTCCTTTTTCTTCATCTTTTCAACTCACCCAAAATCAGGCGTTAAAAACATGGTCCTAGATCAAATATATATATATATATATATATATCAAATAAGGTATCATAATATAATAATTTTAAGGAAAAATCTATAGTTCCATTTTTTATTTTAATGGGATTCATCTCGCCAACTATTTCACGGCTTACATTCATACTCAATCACAATAACACCGCTAAAATGGTTAATATATTATTTACTATATTTATTTTAATGGTTAAATTAATTGGATTATAAATATTCTCATATTTTAATATTTAAAAGTGTATCTTTTCATTTAATTTATCTTTTTTTTTTACGAAAATTCTATGGTCCCATGTCGGTTATAATATGATAGATCCCATTACATTATTGAATGGTTTAAATATATTCTAAGTGTGATTGAAATTCTTAAATTATTTTACAATAATTTTTTAATAATTAATTTAATTATAATACTAATACGGTACTATCTCGTGACCAGACAGTAGAAGTTCCCTTCTTTCTTTTTTTTCTTTTCAATCTTCGCAATTTTATTATCTGCTAATGTTATAGTGTGTAATGAATAATTGAGATTATAAAATAAGATAATAAAACCATAGTATTAAAAATTGAGTATATACATATATATAGATTCACAGAGTCTTGACTCTTGTCTTATTTTCATAAATTATCTGTTTAAAACATTTCACTCTCTCGATCTCTTTACATATGACAAAATTGCATATATCGTTTTATTGTACTGGGCATGGAACATCATAGTAAATAATACAAGATATGAATGAAACAGTAAAAAGTTAACAAACAAGCCCATACAGCATATAAGGTCATCTTGTATTAATGTCTTTTTTTTCCACGCGTTCACTTTTCCGAGTAAGTTAAAGATTCTTCTGATATGTGTGATCTGGACAAGATTGATGGTACAGGTACGGCGACGTGCCTCATCTTTATAAACGATGAATTTAGCTGAAGAAAAATTGTAGCCAAAGAAATGAGCATCAAATACCGGCCATTCAAACCATTACTACATTTAAAATAACTAGCCCTAATTGCCATATCGTATGGGCCACCTATTGCTGTTTGTAAGTACGTCTACTCCAATTCCTGGCAACACCGGCAAAAAGGGTACCAGAGACTCTTGAAGATATATATATATATATATTATATATATATATATGCCTTTGAGCTTTGTATGTGTATACATATTGAGTAATTAAAATTATATTACATCGTACGCATAAGTTAGTGAATAGTTTTTATAATAATTACCATCCATATGACTATATATTAACAAATAATTAATACTAATTCAGAGTATATTATATATATGGCGTGTAATAGTTATAAAGCCTTCCAGGGAAGACTGCACTTGCTTATTTGAAATTCCTTATTAATGTGTGACAGTATATATCATTTTCCCTTCACATTATGTTCACTTTGTCTAATTTCCTCATTACCCTTTGCCAATAAAAATCAAACTAGACTGAAATAAAGGTACGTAAATCCATAGTCAGCACTCCACACTCACTCAACAATGTCACAATTAACAACTATCATTTTTTTTTCCCTTTTTTGTAAGATCATAATCTGGATTTGTATTTTTTTTTTTTTCCTTTCTTTCTCTTCGGTCAAACTTATGGAAGTGCTCAATGAATGATAAAAAAAAGTTAGGATCTATATCTCAAGGAGTTTTTTCTTTTTCTTTTTTATGTAAGAAGCTAGAAGAGAAAAATGAATAGAAGAGAAATCTAGGTGTTGATAAGTATATCTCGGCTAAGAACCTAGTAGTGTCATCCTAGGTTTTGCTATAAGTGGATTATAAATAAATAATAGTAATAATTTTTAAAAAGGATCCAAAAACTAATGGAGTATTTTAAAATATTGAATATTTTTTACAATATGTCAAGTAATAATTTATTGATAATTAAATGTGTTGTCTTTCTTAGATCAAATGTTGTGGCTTTTATTAAATAATTTCTATTTAATAAAGGTATCAAAGTCTGACTTGTTTTATATGTATTAAAGATTTTAAAGTTCATTTTCTATATTTTAATCTTTTCAAAAATCACCAACATTTAATGCGAGTTGGCTTGAACTTACCATCTTTTTCTCTTAAATAGAACTTCTTTCATTGAATGTTGAAACGACAACTCCCATTTAATAGTACTTATTTTCATTTTTGTAAAAAGAAAGCTAAACAACACCAACTAGGCATTATTGTTCTCAAAAAGTAATCACCTATTTTCAAAATATCTACTTTTCTAAAAACACTCTTCTTTACCTACTCAAAAACTGCTCTTCCCAAAACTTTACATTTTAGCTTGAAAGATCCCTAAAGACCGTGAATTTGTACTTTACAATATGAGTTTTGGAAAGAAAAAGTGAAATAATCTGTAAGAACTTTGTCTTACTCTGTTTTCAAGAATTTACTAGAAATATCTTTGTTTTACCTTTTTTCAAAGTTGTGAGGAGTATCTTCATTAAAATACACGCATGTATGTACATGTTTTCTTATTTACAATAAAAAATGACGTTTTTAGTAGATAACACGTTCTAAAAAGTTGAAAAACAAATATGATCTACTACGGAATGTTAGAAACAGATAAGAACATGTTTTTGCAAGTTGTTTAAGTTTAAACTGAACAATGTCTGTCATATGTATTTGAAAACAAGTAGGCTTGTTTTTCTAAGAAATGTCAAAAACTTGCTTTTTAAGATTGTTGAGGCCTAAAGTTTTGGTAAATCTGTATTATGTGTGGAGGCAAATGTTTTACAAGTTTTATCTAAAATAAAGAATGATAAAACAGATAATAAAACAAGAGAGTAGACCAGCCTCTCAGTTCGTTGATGATCTAGATATAGGTTTTAGATGATAGGTCCCCTGTTGGATCAGTATGTGGTTAGAAACTTGTCTTAGAATGTTTTGATCCATGTCTTGATGATAAAATCTAATCTAGAATAGTTATGATGAGGCATAATTGATTAGGAGTTGGTCAGTATGTTGTTGTTGCTGTTGAGGCTTAGGTTTTGTGCTAGATGTTTGTTTTAGGTCGTTCTAATGAGTTTTCATGCTTAGAGCTGTTCCGAAGAGCTTAAGAAGTGTTTTGGAGTTGTTCCTTATGTTTTATGTTATCGAGGCCTAGTTTGACCTCATGGTGGATCGAAAGAAGACTTCGTAGAAGCGTTGGGGGGTAACTTTTTTATGAGAAGTATCTATTGAGGCCAAAAATCAAGCCCGACTTGCCCTTGACAGCATTAAGTGTTGCGCCTAAAAATGTTTTAATATTGGAGCACAGTACCGTTGCGCCTACCATTGAGCCCTCGACATATCCTGAGATAGTCACTAAAGCTTATCGAGGTTAAGTTTTAACTAAGTATTTCATGCACAATTCTAGTCGAAGCCTAGAGTTAAGCCCTCGATGGTGATTGTTAATTTATCAGCACTTGACTCCCATTTTTGTTGAGGCGCGACATGCTTTCTTGTGTATATATGTACCCCACAACCCTTCCTAAGTGACCCTCGACCCTCAGTTTGCTTAGGCTTGAGCTTAGTTTCGTGTAACGATGTGGCCATTGACCCAACCTTAAGGTTAAGCGATAAAGAAGAACATAAGTTAAGAAGTTCTAATGAGCTTATAGAACACTTAAGCTTTGTTGAAAGTTCTATCTTTTCTATTATGTGATAGTGGTTATGCTTGTTGTTCCAGGAGCTTTCAATCAAGACCTTGAGTTTCCAAAGAATTACTACGATCTTTGAACAAGATGCAAAGGTAGTAACTTGAATTCTTATCACGTTGCTTGCTTGTAACATAGTTGCACCCATCTTTATAATGACTTAATCAATCATGATGCATAGGGTTAGGGATAGTGTCTGCTATATGATGTATGAATATATGCTAAGCTTTAACATCGAAAGTGATAACGATCTTCTTATTGTTGACGTGTCATAAGATCATGATGATTGTTTGAACATTGCTTGGCTACCAATAAATTAACTTAAATTTATCTGATCATTAATTAAGAATTAGACATGCATTGCACGATAGTACGTTGCATTCGCATCGTGCCCATGTTACATGTTAATATTCCAATTATGTGATGATGCCTTGACTAGTGGGAGAGGCCAAGTGAGGTCATCGTAGGGTTACCCGATCCTACAGGAACTATACAGGCACCGAAGGGCATCACCCATGTTAGACTTGGCTTTTAGAGTGTTAACACTTAAGGAGATTCTGATAGTTCTAAGGTGACGTGATGGTTATGTGGTATTGTGTATATATATGTGTGTGTGTGTGTAACAAAGGAATTTTGAAAGAAATTCTCCCTCCTTAACTCTATCTAACGAGAAGTTTGAGGTCACATTCATAATAAATATTTTTGTATATATGGAACGAGATGAGAAGTTACCCACTTCATTGGTTCTCAGTTTCTTCTGAACATGGGATACTTGGCTGGTCCCTTCAACCCCAAGGGAGGACGTCAATCCCCATTGGTTTAGATTATGGTCATTCAAACTATGCATTCCATATGTTTGAGTGTGACATTACATATGATTATAATTATAACTTGGTGATATTGTTTGAATTGTGGTTTGAGTTATGTTATCTCACTGAGCTTGGTGTGCTCATACTCCTACATATTATATATGATTTTAGGATCCTTAGAGTGTATCCAAGTGTAAGGATAGGAGACTTAGTGGGCTTCCAGGAGAGAGTCCTCGACTCGTGTGATTGTGGAGATAGCTTCCTTGTATAGAATCTTTTGAGATGTAATGTTATGCTGATGATCTATCTTGATCTATATGGACGTTTGATGTTAGTTTCGTCATAAAGAACTTTTATGTATGCGAAATTTCTTATTTTGACAATCTTGAGATCTTGTTTTTAAAATATTCACACCATAGACCATCTTAATAGTTTGATGCTTGTGGAAATTTTTCTTAAAGGCCTTGGTAGGCATCAATACTACTAAGGTGCCTTATGGGGTATGACAAATAGGCCTAACACTAATATAGTGAGCCGCTTGTGGCCTTCTCAAGGCCTACTAGGCGCTCAAAGCTGTCTCAACCTAGAGACCTAAGCCATCCATTGGCCTGGAGCCTTTAGTGAACTTAGAGACAACCCAGGGTTTTCCCTCACCAATGTTCTCCTCTCAAACCAAACTCCATCGCTAGACAATACCTCTTTAGTTCTCTAAACCACTTCGAAGGTACACCACACCACCTTGGTTCTCCACATCTCTAGGAAGATAACTTAAACCTCCTTAGGGGCATGATAGAGAGACCAATTGCCACCCTTGTCTGGCACCCTCCATAGAAGAGCTCACCTACCACCTCGAGTCTAGGTCAACTACCATCTAGGGACTATGTCAAGTAACAAAAAAATATTTAGTAGGCTCGATCCTAGTATGGCCACCTCTACAAATAGCACCAAGGGCTTGAGGTAAAGCGTTTGATTAATAAAATCTAAGCAGATTTCGTTCCTTTCATTCTCTCACGACCCCATACTAACTCAGCATTGGAGTCACCATGCTGGACAACTTTTTAGTGTACTATTAACAAGTCTTCTTTGATTGCAAGCCCATTAAATCTCTATCAACGAAATATCACCTGTAATACTACGAAAATAATGTGAAAGCTTATATTTAGTGTATTAGATTTGTGGAAGAAAAGTTCATGTTAACTTCCTTTCTTGGTTTTATTGGCAAAAGGTGTCTTGTTTGTTCTAGTATCAACTGTTGCATTAGAGAGTACGTTTAATACAAAAGGTTGAATGATAGATACTTTGTAGAGTTTTTAACTCCAACGATGGTAAAGGCTTTCAATTATGGATAAGATTCACTAAAAGCAATTAATATTTTGAAAAAAAAAAAGGATGTTGTGATCTTTAAACATCTTCAAGTAGTAAAGTTATGATTGTAATTTATTCTTTTTTTTTTTTTTGTTACACCTTAGAATGTAGGTGCCATACACTTAACTGCAAAACTCACCTCAAAGTATGATCATATAGTGCTCCTAAACCGGTAATTTGTTCGAATTATAGGACATCTTCAAAACTCTCAAATATACTCAATCCATTGCAACTTATCTAAAACAAGAGTAATCCCACAATTTATATCCCTTGACACCAGGTTTAAATCCAAGGAATATGCACTTTAGAATATCTTGGCTCAAGCTTCCCATTATCTATATGAGCATATGTAGGACAACAAGAAATTTTCAACTCGGAATAATTTGCAGGAGTACCAGACTATACCTCTAGTGGAGTCTTCTTCTCAATAGTTGTAGATGAAGACATGTTAACCAAATAACATGTTGTAGAAGCTGCTTTAGCCCAAAATGATTTCGGTAACTGAGCATTAGAAAGCATGCACCTGACTTTGTCCATAATGGTTCTGTTCATTCGTTTTTGCTACCCGTTTTGTTGAGGTATACCAGGAACTATTAGATACCTCACAATTTCCTCTAACATGCATAGAACATTGAAATCATTAGAACAGAATTCAAGACCATTATTAATGCGAAGATGCTTTATCTGCTTCCCAATTTGTTTCTCAATCATCATCTTCCACTCTTTAAATGTGGATAAAACATCACTCTTTTGTTTTAAGAAAAATACCTAAACTCTTTGAAAAATCATCTATAATTATTAGCATGTAGATACCTCCACTTGAAAGCACTCTAGATGGCCCCTAAAGATTAGAATGGATATAATCCAAAGTACCCTTTGTATTATGAGTACCTGTGATGAATTTGAATTTTCTGCTTCCTAAAAACACAATATTGATAGAACTTCAACTTACCGATGCCCTACCTATCAAAAAGTCCTCTTCTACTTAATTCAACCATACTGGCTTCACTTATATGTCCTATATGCATATGCCATAGTCTAGTCGCATCCTCATTTGATAGAGAAGAAGAAGTGATGGCTACATCACTTGCAATAACAAACCTTGTAAAACATATAAGTTAGCAATTTTTCATCCCCTTCATCACCACAAGAGATCCTTTATGATCTTTAGAACTTCACCTTCGCCAGTGTATTTACCCTTTAGTATCAAGAGTTCAATGAAATTAAGTTTCTTTTTAAGTCAAAAACATGTCTTACATCTCCAAGTGTCCTGACAACATCATCAAACATTTTGATCTTTATAGTGCCAATGCCTGCAATCCTATAAGAAACATTATTTCCTAATATAACAACACCTTTGGAAACCTTTTCATATGTTGAAAACTATTCCCTATTAGGACACATATGAAAAGTAAAACCAGAGTCCAGAATTTAGAATCCACTTCTCACTGTCCGAGGATCAATATTAGAACTACAAGAAATTCACCACCACTGTGGTCTTTAGTTCATTAGCTTCAGCAGAATTTTTTTTGTTTTCCCCTTCTGATTTTCAGTAACTCTCTTATTTTGTTCTACAATTTATAGCATTCTGATTTAATATCTCATTTCTTCTTGTAATACCTAGACCTTATCTCCGTTTGAAGACTTTGACTTTCCCTTGAATTACTAGATGCGTTCTTGACTCCTACCACAAGAAACAAGACCCTCCGCTTTAGGCTGGATCCAACCACTAAGTGTTTCATCTTCTCAAAAGACAAAGCATCATATACACCTCTTCCATAGTAAGAGAATGGACTATACTGATTGTGTCTAAAATTTGAAATGAAGGAGGTAGCGAACACAACAAAATTAAAGCCAAATCCTCTTCATCATTCTTAACCTCTAAAATTTCCAAATCGGAAATAATTTCTTTAACAATGTCAAGTGATCTTTTAGAGACCCACCTTCTGTCAACTTGTGAGAGTATAATTGCTACTTCAAATATAATTTACTGGTCAAATTTTTCATACACAGCTACTCTAATTTTAACCATAACCCAACAGTTGTTTTCTCTTTCAACACATCCTACAAAATCTAATTGGATAAATGAATATGAATTTGAGAAAGAGCTTTACGATCCTTACGTAATTTTTCTTTCGGTGACCAAGATGCAGGTATCTTGTCAAATCCTAATGATGCATCATCCAAATCCATCCATGCTAACATTGCTCGCATCTTAACCTGCCATGAGAAAATCTTATGCTCTAATCCAATAAAGGAATGCCATACTTAATTGTTGCCATTATAGAGAAGATACAAAACACAAAGCCTTTGGCTCTCATACCACTTGTTATGTCAAATAAAACTAACAATGAAAAAAAACAAAATGAAAAAAATTATAGAACACAAAAGATTTTACATGAAAACCTTTGCAGGAAAAACTACGAGCAGAGAAGATAGCGGATCCAATAGTATTGAAGCAAGAAATTACAAAAGATATGTACAAGTGACAACTGATCTCACAAAAACTCATTAACCCTAAAAAACAACTCGTAAACCCATATATTTTTCTTGTAAGCCGACTCAAAGGTCAGCATTTAAAGAGTTATAATTTTATTGGCTGGCGACTTACTTAATTACACTGGCTATGTACACCAAGGAAGGCAGGCGGCTTTGAGCTAATGTTCAATATCCTCAGCTCTCAGAAAAAATTTCCAAATTGACAATTAAACCAAAGCCAGCCCCAAGGCCTGCAGTGTACATAACATAGGCCGACAGCTTATAATTTTAAGCTGGTGGCTTTGAGCCAGCATCCACAATGCACATAATAAAAAACTTTAAACTGGCTTCAAGGCTGGCAGTGTTGACAATGTAGGCCAGCTATGTACCTTCAAAAGCTAGAAGTGTACATGAATTTGGGTCACACGTATCAATAGAATGGATTACATTAAGCAATGATTAAATTTTTGTTCAAATTTTATTTTTCATGAGAATAAAAAAATTGTATCGATGCTTGTTTGTGAATATCATGACTTAACATTACCTATTTTTTTCCCTTTTTAAAGTAAGAAAAATATAAAGTTGCCATGTAAAAATGATGCGTAATAAGTATAAATCATTTTTAAGGGGACAGTTATAGTCTAATCTATAACTGAAAGTGGACCAAATTATCATTTAATGGTTTGAAAAATTTGTTATGTGAACCATATAGTTTGATTCGAAATTAAAAAGAAAAAAATTGTAAATTATAGTTTAATTTGATTTTTAAGAAAAGAATGAAGTAATCTAGAACATTTACACGCCTACTGTATTTTATTAATTTTGTTTCTGTGTAAATAAAAGTATAAAAGAAATTGAGAATTTACGACCGATTTTAAGGTTCCTTTTGCATTATTTTTTATAACTCTTCAAATTTTCTGAAAATGGATGTAAGGGTATGTGACTATTATAGTTGTACATAGTTATGTTGGTGGTGCATAGTTGTTAATTATTCTTATGTAGGTGTTTAAGTCTCAAAAAAAAAAAAAAAAAAAAAAGAAACGAATAGCTAGGGTGTTGTGTTTTCCATTTATTCAATTAGAAGAAGAAGAGCAAAAAGTAGAATTTTGTTGTATTTCCCATCCCATCATTAATGGATTTGAAATTACAATAAAGGCATTTATAGTAATTTTTCCGTTTTAAATTTTCATTTTTTTTAATTTGGCGACAGAAGAATCAGATTTTTTATTTTTTTTATTGATGTTTTGATAATCTAAGAAAATAATAATGTTACGAAAAAGAAGAAGTTTAGTTTCATAACATCTTTTTTCCAGATATTTTCAATATTAGGCTAAATTAAAAAGATAATTGATTGAATTTTTATCATTGTGATAATCACCATCCCAATACTAGTCATTGCAATATTTCATTATAATAGTTTCAATTATAATATATCATGTCATAGTTAATGTGCAGTGGCCACAGCTCATCATATAATATAAATTATGTTATTTCATTATACTATTAAATTATAGCTTTGATATAATAATGAAATAATATTACTACTATAATAAATGTATGAATAAATGTAAGCTAGCAATGCTAGTTTTTAATTTATGGGAAAATTATAAAATATCCACCCTTAAATTTGATGCCAGTGCAATCTTGAATTAACAAAATGTATTTAACACCCCATAAACTCTTTTAAATTGACTACACCAAAGGTTATTGGCATATTTGCTTTTTCTTAAAAAAGCTCACCTTGATCAAAATTTATGAAATATTAAAATATATTTTGATAAGTTCAAGGTCCACACCAAGATCAAAGTTTGAATGGTATTATTAGTATTTATTTTTATGTGATTTGGATGCACTCTTCTTTGACTTTTTATTCTAATTTTTCTTTAAAATAACAAATAACGTTGAATGTTATTCATCATAAAATTATAGTTAACTAAATAATTTCTACTGAGTTGTTATTTATTTTTTAACTAATGACCATAAATAACAATTGCATTGTAAATACTATATAATATTTCAGTAATATTATAAGCGGATTATTTTTTATGAATAATTCTAATATTCGCATATATAAATCCAGCTACTTCTAACACTATTATTATGTGTCCGTCTGTAAAAGATAAGGTACGTTTGATTGATTTGTTGTTAATGCACATTTAGGGTATGTTTGGATCGTCTAATTTTCATTTTTAATTATATTTGTATCTGATCTACATGTGGATTATATGATTATCTATGAGTAAAATATCTGTTTTTCATTTTTATCCATTTCATGACAAACAACATGTTTGGAAATGATAAAAATAAGATACCAAATAGACTAAAATAAGACGAACCGAACATAACTTTAATTTTTGCAAAACATGTTTGTTTCTATATGTTTTACTTATATTGTGAATACTACAAGTATTTTGGTATTATTAAGCACATTTTTCTATAAGCAATTGTATTATTGAGTTAAATATAACCAAAAAAAAAAAGGTCCGATTTCCAATAGTGTGATTGTAGGATGCGCTTATCTATGTATATTTCTAACAAGTCCGGTCATATGATGCCTTTTTGTAGTAAATATAGAAAGATAATGTTGATGCCCAAGCAAATAATTGTGAGTTGGAATTTGAAAATTTGTGGAGATACGAGACGACACATAATTTGTTTGAATATAACAAAACAAGGAGATACGTGGATGATAGGATATCATGGAACTTTTTGGAAGACAATGTCACAAAGGTTAGCAAGTTGTTGGCTATTGAAGTATAATATTTTAAAGAGGATAACAATACCCCCCTTTTAGCTTTAAATGTGGGGATATCAAGAAAAGATCGGCCGGAGATTTGCTCCTCCTTTTACTAACTAATTGATAACCCAATAAACTTTTTTGCTTAATGAGGTGTCGATACCTCCTCATGCGGCATCAAAAAGTTCCATTATTATATTTTGTTCAATGTTATTTTATTGTGTTCAATGTCATGGCAAGCTAGGCATATGATTTGAATGATACACTTAAGTTTTATATATTAAGTGGAATAGCGGATCCGGGTGGCTGAGACAGAAGGAATAACCATGTGTCCGTGTTTTCCAATTGTGAATTTGAGATTGTTTGGGACGAAGGAAAGGATTCCAATGACAAGGAATGGAAAGTGTAAATAGGTTTTCCTTATTCCCTCTTTTCTTCAAGATAGTTTATTTTCTTGGGGAATAAGAGGTGTGTCGGCTCTTAATGCATCTGCCTTTTAACAATATCCTACATTTTTAATGCGATATATGAAAAAATGAGGTCTATATATAGAATTGCATGTGCAAGTATTTTCTTGTATATCACCGAAGGTCTACTTTTTATATGTCCCTTAAAGGATTAGAAAGTGAAAAATGAAAAAGTTCTCCTTAGCAAATCACTTGGGTCTCAAGATTTTGAAGATAGTTGCTATTTCTATGATAGAAAATAATTCAATTTGAGACAAGTTGAGCTGTTGAAAACTCAAATTTTACTTGTTTAATAATTATTGAGTTTGAACATCATGTTTGAAATTTAGTCTCAATCTTAGTTTATTCAGATAAACAAGTTTCATTTTTAGTTTGAATCGAGTCTTTTAAGAAATTAAATTGAGTTCAAACTCAAATACTCATGAGTTATGTAATGGTTGTGCTATGGGTGTATTGGAGATGCTTATATGCATGTAAAAAGGGTTGGGTGTAAGTCATGTGGGACAATCCTTCACGCCATGCGTAGCAGTGGTCCCCAAAAGGCTGTGAGCGAGAGAGTCCTCCCGGTAGGAACTCCGGGGTTTACAGATGAGGGCGATGCTACTGTGAAGTGGTAACGCTGGGGAAGCCCACATGACTTACACCCAACCCTTTTTACATGCATATAAGCATCTCCAATACACCCATAGCACAACCATTACAAGTGAGTTGGTGTAAAGCTAAATTCAAAATGGTAAATGTACAAAATAAATAAATATAAATAAATAAAATGGTGCACAACAATTAAGAATCAAGCCTAAAGCAAGTTAAGCTTTAATTGCTTGTAAGTTGCTTTTACTTTATCACTCTTACTCAGTAGCAAATTTTATAAATAGACAAATTATCCAATGGTATTTTTATTTTCATTTTTTCACTTAGCATGTCTACATTTATACTTTTTATATTTAGATTACTTCTATTTGCATTATATATATATATATATATATATATTAAATAAACAAATGTTTGTTCGTAACTATTAACTTAAAAAAAAAAACAAAAAAAAAAAGAAAGAAATAACAAAAAAAAGGGAGGGGAGGGGAAACACACCCCTCCATTTCTCTTTCTCACCTTGAAATCCCTAAACCTTACCCCTAGATCACTGATTCTAAATCCGAAATCCCTTGTCCTCCGTCCGATAAACTTGGCGTGTAGGAAAATGCTTTTGCTGAACTCAACTCCTAACCCTCCGCCCAATAATGGATAAAAACGGGACCATGCCCCACCTACTGTGAATGTGATGAACCAAAGGACTGAGTTTGAATAGGTGCATAATGTATCTGACAGCTTTGTCAAATTATATAAACCAGTGGCATTCCTCCATTGGAAAAGCTCAAAATTCAGCATGAAGGAAAAGTTCTTCTTAATGTAGATGTTCAACGGGATATTCAGACTGCCTTCGTAACTTTTAGAAGGGAATTTGTTGTTTCATGAAGTTGTCTAATACGTATCCCAGTATATGAGTATTTAACACGTGTAAAATATAAAAAAAATCCTTAAAATAATATAAAAATAATTATTACTTCAAGACACGTGTCAAATATTTATTCGTTAGGACAAGAATGAAACAGTATCACGGGAACAACAAATGTGTTTCCATAACTTTTACACAATTTCAATATGGTAGCATATCATTAATAGTTTTTTTTTAACTTACTATAGGTAGAATGATACTACATTTAGTTTGTAAAACAAGTCTTGTAATTCCAACAAAACTTTTTTTTTTTATGACATGGATAAAACTCAAATAAATAGAGATATCATAATATAAAAACAATGTTATAATTACAAGATAAAGTAATAACATTTTAAAATCACCAAATTGTCGGAAAAAAGCAGAGCATATAAGATGAAAGAAAAAAGATTTGTTTAGTATATTAATACCATACATGAAATTGTTAGCAATACCATACATGAAATTGTTAGCAAATTGCTATTAAAGGGGTTAGTGAAAGTTTGGTTAACTTTTATTTATCCATTTAGCAGGACTATCTATAGTTGGATATATATGGGTACCTTTGGTTTGTGGAATGAAATAAAACAGAAATTTAACTCTAAATTTTAAGGTTCATAATAGATAAACGATAACTATATCCCTTAAAAATATCATTTAAGATCTTAGTAATAAATATAGAATTATGATGAAAAAGACCCAAAAAAAAAAAAAAAACCTATTCTTTTGCAATCCCTCATTTCACAATAATGATTTTGTGAAATATCTATTCAACCTATTAAACTTTTGGACGAATGTGTAAGAGAGGAAGAGAATAGCCGTTTTATGTCATCTTCACAATGTTAACCAAACATATTTTTTAGGAGTAATTAATGTAATTGAAATTTTAATGATCAAATCAATGGTACTGATGCAACCATAAAATAATTTTGGTATATTAAAATGTGCAACTTTTTACAAAGATTTTTTCCCCTAAGGATAGATGCAATGATTAATGAATTCACCTAATTAAAAATGAGAAAGGGACCATAGTTTTTGTACCATTTTTTACACTTATAAATGTGAAGTCAACAATAGGCTGGTTATTTATCCTTGAAGTTAAATTCTTGCAAGTAAATATATTCTTCTAGCTCTTTGGAAAATTTATTTAGTGGTCCTCTGAAGAAATTTATACGGTATGGGATGTCCCACAAGGTACGTCCTGTGCTTAAACACATAAAAGTCCCTAATCATTGGACAAATTGTAGATTCAAAAAAATTAAAATAAAAAAAG
>JAMXBD010003652.1:0-108949 GCA_024138025.1 Combretum micranthum | reverse complement strand
ATGTGATGTGGTACCAATGGAAACTTGTCATATTCTTTTGGGACAACCATGGCAATTTCAGAGGAAAGCCAGATATGATGAGGACAATAATCGATATTCTTTTGTTTAAACAAAAGATGGGTGAAATTAGTCTCTCTCAATCCTTTGGAGGCTTGTATGGATCAGATGACAATAGCTCAAAGTTTTAGAGAGAGAAAAACACAAGCGTGAGAGTGAGGAAAAGTGTGATGAAAACACTTTGGCAAGCACTGAGGAAAAAGAATCAGAGTGTGAAACACTAGAGAGTTATCTTTGTTTATCAACTAATGATTTTTCTTTTCCTAGTGAAATTGATTCCTCAATGCAAGGATTTAAAGAATTGAGTCCTTAAGAAGATCAAGATGAAATGGAATCTCAATCTAAATTCCTTCGTTGCAATTTAGAAGTGTCTAAAAGCGAAGATTCGAGGACGAATCTTTTCGAAGAAGGAGGGAATGATGTGATCCTAGAAGTCTCAATTTTTAAGCCGTCCAATTTGAAGCTCAACAAGCCATCCAAATGGATGAGAGTGCGATGATGAAAGCTTCAAAGATTAAAACAAGAACCAAGAGAACCAAAAGAGTTGATAGAATAGTTTGGGATTCAAAGGATTGAAGATTTTCAAGTTTTTTCATTTATTTTAGGTCGTGTCATTTTATTAATTTTGAGTCGCGTCTTTTCATTTATTTTAGGTCGCATCGTTTTATTTATTTTAGGTTGCGTCTTTTCATTAATTTTAGATCTTTATGTAGCCTATAAATAGAGGCTCCACTTTATGTATTGGCAGATCATCAAATTGAAAGAAAACACTTTTCTTGAGAGAATTCTCTCTTTTATTCTTTGCGAAAGAACTCCGTTTTGATTTCTTCAATCTAAACACTTGGGGAAATCATCTAGATAACTTAGGTTTCAATCAACAGGTTTGGTTGGGGTCTAGTTCCTATTCATCACTTATTCAAGACGATCCTTTGGGGATTTGATTTCCACAACGATCGTAGGGTTCTAGGTTTAATATACCTAGGGTTCGCATCATGTTGACTAGTGATGTGCTTGTTGTTTATTAGGATAGACATTCCTAATGAACTAAAACTTAAAGATGGCTTAATAATTAATGAGTGATGCTTGTGCTTACGCTGCTTAATTTGGTCTGGGGAACAACAACCTTGTTCGAAGCTGGGTATAGTAGTTAGGCGCTTGGGTTACCTCCATGTCATGATGCAATGGTAATTTTAAGTGGCTCAATAGGTAGTTGATGAGACAAATAGTATTAGTATAACGTTTGCCTAGGTTTAGGGTGAAGTAACATGGTTTAGTTCACATTTATAGGACTGGTAGAACTAAACGAATTTATGGACTAAGATAACTAAAGCTATGTAAACTGTGAACCCTAGATGAGGCTATTTTCTCATTTTCGATTAGATATATGAAACATACGTATCCAGGTTGTCTATATTAACCTCCTTAGCAACTACTATTACTCAGAATTCCTAGGTTCCCAAAGATTGTTTTATGGCTTGAGTGCTTCATTGTTGATTTATTTACTTTAATTTAAAAATAATAACTTGTTGATGTTACTGTATTGCACTAGTTTAAGCTTATGTGTTACCTCATGTGTGCTTGTGTTACTGTTGGACTAGGCTTTGACTCATTATTGTCTTCTTTCCAGCCTTCCAGGCATTGATTGGTAATGACAATGATGATTTGATGATGATGATGTGCTGATGATGATGTTGTCCTAAGTGTGGGATGAAGTAGAAAGAGTTGCTGAGCTAAGTGAATTAGAGCCGACGGATTATTTGTTTTGTTTTGGTTTTATTTAAATAATTGGATTTATCTTTTCTGAAGTTATTTTCTCTAAGGGCCTGATGGAGCCCATGTTTTGTAGTGAGCTTTTAAAGTTTTTTTTTTTGTATCATCATAAAAGGTATATGAGTAGCCTGATGGTATAGTTTTATTTTAAAAATTGATCTACGCATGAGTGGAAGCTAGAAATATTTTTATAAAATTTGTTTTCCTGTTATAAACTTAGTTGTTTCCAAAATCTAATTAAATGATTTCAAAATTTAAAATTGGCTAGCAATGTTCGACATAAAAATCTTCTTTTAGGAAAGCTTATGTGTGTAATACATAGTAATACATAAGGTATTATACGTAGTGATTGTGTAATATACAAGTAAATAAATTCATAATGAAGAGAAGAAGTGAATTTTCATGTTGTTTAGAAGGGATTTTTGTCTTTGAATATGTGGATTTAAGCCTAGGGAAGAGGTACGGACAAATTGGACGAATGGACTTAAGCCTATGTCAAAGCTACCAGCTTTTAAGTGAAGGCTACCAGCCTATGTATGTAAGATGGTAGCCTAAATGTCTCTGCAAATTTTCGTGTTTGTGGGAAGGCCGCCGGCTTAAGTGGAAAGGCCACCGGCTTTAGTGTTTAGGCGGCCGGCTTTAGGTACCAGCTTTCATGCCCAAAGTTCTTTTTATAAATAGATTTCTAGGATTTGTGTTTCTCATAAGTCCTTCATTTCTTTTCGACCAAAGAGTTTTTGTTAGGATTTTGAGAGTGCTTGAGAGGGAAATCTGAAAGAAAACAAGATCTTTGATCCGGGTAAGTCAATCCAATCAAGATTCGTGCAGATTCATATGGAATAACCTCTTTCTCATAGATTTTCGTGTTTTTGAATGAATTCTTTGAAGAAACCCTAGTTTTCAATTAGGACGTATTCTTCGGGGATTCGATCAATGAGTAAGACTTGAATCAAGTAAGTTACATCTTCTTTATTGTAGAATTGAAATGAAAAGATTAATTTCGACAAATCGTGTCTGTTCTTATTGATATCTTAAATATAGGGTTTTGGAGGAAGTTGTTCTTTTGGAGTTTTTGTTCGATTATAATTAGAGAAATCTAGGATTTGGATACAGAAGATTATCCAAGTAAGTTTTTATCTTATTAAACATAGATTCTATAAAAAGTTTGATTTTTACGATGATTTGTCTGTAATTGCTGGATTTTATAAATTACGGTTTTGGTGAAAAGGAGTTGTTCTTATGAGAATTCTGTGGAGTTTGATTAAGAAGAAGGTGCGATTGAGGATTTCTCGTAAGGTTAGGGTTTTGGAGAATTTTGAGATGTTAGAGTTTGTTTATAAGGATGATGTTTATTTCGTTTTTGTTATATTTTGTTAACTAAGAGATTTGGAGAATTTATTTGTTACTGCTTATAAGGGTTTGTGGATTTGAGGAATTGTTCCTGGAATTGAAAAAGGTACGACCTTACCTTGCTTGTTGTTTGTGCGTGTATGATTAGAAAATAAATTGACTAAATTCTATCCGGAATATAATTGAAAAGTATGTTGCTTGTGTTTGGCTCTGGTTAGTAAAGACCGCACGGAGTGATACTAACGAAGTGCCCTGATGATCCTTATGTGTTGTTATCCCTAGTGGAGTTGCACTTGAAAATGATTCCGGTAGATTAGGAGTCGTTCCGATCCGTATAGCGGAACGCAACGATGTGTGGGGAGTACCCAACATCAATATATATGTATATAACTATTTTATATAAGGATTGTGAATCGGGGTCATGAGTTACTGCAGGTTTAGGACTAGTTGCAAATGGTTCTAAACCGTGTTAGTTGCTTGGCTAAATTAAAGATAATAAATTGTGATTGTTGCATTAGTTTTAAGTTGTATGTGATAATGTTTATTGCCTGTTCATGTGCTTGTGTTTGTGGTATGTCGTATTGGGCGTTTTCGCTCAATCCTTTATTTTTCATGTGCAGATGAAGATGATATTGGTTGAGCATTATCTGGATATGACTTTTATATTGACCATGGGGGACGACATTAGTAGATTCGACTTTCCTACTGGTGATTAACAGATTCTGGATAAAGAAGAATAGGAGAAAAGATATTTGAAGACCATACAAAGTATATAGAGTTTGTTTAGATTATTATTGAAGATGTTTATAAGATAAGTTATTATGTAGTGGATTTTATAAGTACATTTGGATATTATCAGTTTTTGTTTCTAAGAGATGAATTATAGTAATGATAAATTCAAGTAATATTTTATGCGAAATTTGGAGATAATTATATTTGTGGTTTAGTACTTTATAGCCTTCGCGTGTCCTTTTTAAGAGAATGACGCGTAGCGAGTTGTAATGCCATTAAGTTAGGGTGTTACAAATTGTATACACCTTGATTAAATTTGTGGCGTTAGACGAATAATTTCTTTATTTTACTTTGTTTATTAGACTAAAAAATGCCTTTTACTAGAAACATTAATTTTTCACTATTGGGAAGATGCTAATCTTTTAAAAAAAATGACTTATTCTTTTCAAAATAGCAAGTCATTTCCTAAAAAGTCTCTACAATTTTCTCCAACTCAAGAATGCAATATTTATTTGGTTTTTATGTTAGTTAATCAATAAATTATATTTTAAACAATAAAATAATTTAATGGACAAAAAAATATAACCTCCTTAAAAAAATTATTATTATCAATTGAGAGTTTGTAAATAAACATTACAATATCATGTAATTTTATACCTTTACATTTAAATAAAATGCTTGACATAATATAACTATGTAGTAACTTGCTAATAATAAATTATCTACATATGATAATAAATATCGAATTTTTTTTTGGACATACATTTGTTAAAACAACAAAACACATAGAAAGCATATTATTTTTTGGAAAACATTTTTAGGTGAAACAATTTTCCAATAATAATACAGTTTCCTTGAAACAAATAGGATGTTAATTCTATGGGTAGAGTCAACTAGATATAGGTCTAGCTGTAGTTGGACTTGTAAAATAAGAAAGAATGAGCTATACATGGAGATGGTAAGATGTATTGCAATCAATCAAGAACTGGGTATTGATCCACTAAGCCTTTTTTGAGATTGTGAGAGTAGGGTTGATGTTGTGGTTTGTGTTATTAGTTGCATTAAAAGCTTATCTAAGTTTGTTTGTAAACAGTTGGATCAATCCATTCTTAAATAGGTTTGAATAATTTTATTGCAAAGTTAATCATAAAAAGATTAGTAGAGTTTAGGTATCAAACCTTTAGAGTTTTTGACATTCCAATTAACTCAATACAATTAACGAAAATATCATATTGGAAAAGTTTGGGTTTGGCTTATTCAATTGTGTTATTGATAAGTGACGTATTTTCTCCTACTTGAGCAATTTCCATAGGAAAATCTTTAAAATAATGTTGTGGTTTAGACTTTAATTTCATGTCTTATTGTAATAATAAACCCAACATTTTAAATTGTCATTTTATAAATCTAAATAGATGTTTGTTTACTATAATTTATACATTGTTTCTTTTTGCTTTGCATTGGTGATGCATTGACATCAATGTATTATATAAAATAAAATATTATAAGTATTGCACTGTGATTAATTGCGAAAATGATATAGATTACAAAGTAAAAAAAAAAAAAGAGATCAGATATAAAAGGTAACAACTAAATATTTATCTAGATATAGAAATTAACAAATTAAAATTATAGTTGTATAATTATAAAAAACACATTATCCCCCGGTCGTGGACCACTAGTAAAAATTTAGTTTTTCAATTATAAAAAACGTCCTTCATGGGTAAAATTTTGAACGATTTTATTGGCTTATATGCGAGCTGAACTTATTTCGATGTCTTGCTCTGTCTATATCACTTACTTGGAGCGCTAGGTAATTGAATGATGGCTCTTAAAAAAATCGACATGTTAATAATTGAACATGACAGGTTTGTTTGTTTATTTTGAAAAACCTTCTAGTTTTATACACTCTAATGTTATTAATTTTAGTACATTTGTTTTTTTTTTCCCCTTTGCCAGCATTAGTATTCGTCTGAAAAGCGAATAGATTTGCTTCGTTCAACTCCTGGCACTCGTAGGATAATGAAATTTCCATTTATATTTGTCAATATTTTTTTTCCGAAAATAAAATGATTAGGAAATCGGAAAGATTAATACAAAGAGAGTAAATGAAATGAGAATAATTTAAAATCAATACCTTGGGTGAAAAAAGAAGCAAAAATCACAACAGAGGATAGATATTATTATATGCAGAAATTTAGAATTAAGACTGCCAAGTTGTAAAATATTGTTAATTGAGTTTTTTTTTTGGGATGAATATTTTAAATAAGATACGATTAGTTGAAAATTTTTTGTTATGAAAATCCCAAAATTTTTATTAGGACTAAGATGCAATTTGAGATCAATATAATTTATAATAAAAGTATTTTAATTAATTAGTAGTCGGTTCTGCATACTGGGAGTGAGTTAACATAGTAGTAGCGCGTGGGGGGAGGAACATTGGACACGTGGCAGTGTGACAGAAAAGGTTAATTGAATTAATGAAGTGTCAATGCACGGTCCAGATCTTGCCATGCTGGTGACAATAAATCTTTACCGTCCGATCTGTCCGGAATCCAATGGCTGATGAACGAACACGATAGGAAGAATAAGATCCTAGCCGTCCACGGGGCTTTCGAGTGGGTTTACCTGATAGCGAAATGGCCAAAAAAGATGGTGAGATGAAGTGCACACAATAAAAAGGACAATATAGAGAGAGAAAGAGAAGAAAGAGAAGAAAGAGAGAGAGCAAGAGAGGGAGAGAAACCAGAGAAGAAGAAGGAGATAAGTTAGATAAGCGAAAGTTGAGATTTTTCTTTTTTATCAAGAATATAGTTTTTCAATTTTAGCAAAGATCTGGTGTTGTGGGTAGGAGTTCAATCAGTGAAATTATGGTTGGTTTGTACTAAAAAAAGTTAATTTTTTCATCTGGGTATTACTGGATTTGTAAAAAAACAGAGTGAAGAGAATGGATAGAAACAGAGAAGCTAGAAGAACAAGTGCTATCTCTTCTTCATCTAATGGTTTAACAAGAAGAAGACATAGAACAAGTCTGAGGGACTCTCCAGGTACCAGATCCAAACACCCTTTTGTTTACAATTAGTATTTTTGTATATTACTTTATAGTATAAAACTAACAAGTGAATTTTTTTTTGTTGTTTTTTCTTTTCAGAAGAAGATGGTCTGCTGGATATGCAAGAAACAAGATTGAGAGATCGAGGAGGTAGTGTGAAGAAAGAGAGGGAAAGAGATAGGGATCGGGATCGAGAGAGGGACCGGGAACGAGACCGGGATCGGATGAATCGAAACAACAGCAGTAGTAAGAGAAGGAGAGGGGATAATCGTTCGATGAGTATAAGAGAAGGTGGTGTTGGTGAAGAGAGTTCGGAAGAGAGTGTTAATGACGAAGAAGAAGATGAGGAAGACGATGGACATATGAGGATTATGCAACAGCAGCAAGGACAAGGCCAACAGGGGCAAGGGACTAGTAATATTAGCCAAACGCCTTCGCTTTCGGCTTCGTCCTTGTCGAATCACAACAACAGTCGGCGGAGTTTTCCTTTGCCGGCTACCACCACGAACAAGGTCTTCAGTAGACCCACTTGGAAGGCGGCTGATGAAATGATTGGTGTTTCCGTCCCGAGAAAGGCTCGGTCAGGTGGGTACTGAAACTGGGGAAATTAGTTGTAATTTGAGCCGTTTTGTGTTCTTCCCCCCTCCAAACAACCCTCTCCTCTCTTTCATTTTTATAAATAATTTGGGTGGTTTTTGGATTATTTTTGTTCTTGCTTTTCTGATTTAGTTTTTTTAGTTTTACTGATGTGTGTATCTGTGTTTTATTTTATTTATATTTCTTGTTTCAGCTTCTACAAGAGGTCTCATGAATATTGGGTTTCAAGTAGCAGTGGCGGTGGTCACGGTGGAAGTGTAATCAACAACCCAAACGAGCAAAATTTCCGGCAAGCTTCAACATCTCGGTCCGGCCAAGCCTCGGGATTTCGGGGTCTCCAGTTCGACCGTTTCTCCATCTTCATCCAATGCATCGGCTCGAAAGAAGTTGGTTATTAATCGTAGACACAATATGAATATATCAGCTTTGATCCCTTCGATGGATTTGGAACTAACAGTACGTTTCACTGATTTATTTTTGGGTATCGCTATTGCAGAAGCCAAATGGACCAAAGCAAAGACCGCCGAAATCGGGGCCAAAGACGGCATCAATGGCAACGTCGTCTTCGGCCCAAGATGAAATCGAGATGGAGATTGCGGAGGTTTTATATGGATTAATGAGGCAGCCACAGGCTAATTCTCAATCTCTCAAGCTCAAGCTCAAGCTGCTCCATCCTCGAAGACCGAGATGTTTGATTCAAGAGAAGAGAACAACAGCAAAGATGCAAAGTCGAGGATATCATCTCCTGTATCTAACCCAGCATCTGGTGTTGCTATGGGTGTTCAGTCCTCGTCCATTTTGGCTCAAAATTCAGCTCATCCGTCACTCCTGTGTCTGCTATTGGTGGGTTTTAGTTTCGTTTTCGTCTCTCGTCTCTCTCTTCCTCTCCTCTCAAGAGCTTATTTGCTTTCTTCCTGTCCTTAGAGTCAAAACACATCCTTTATCTTCTCGATTTCTTATTTGGTAACTGAAAAAATGAAAAATACCGTGTGTCTCCTCATATTAATTTTCAGATTGCTGAGTTTTGCTTTTTGATCTTTACTTCTGCAAAAAATCCTTACTCTCTTCTTTTTTTTTTTTCTTCTTTTTTCCTCTTCTGATTCTCTGTCTCTTTGCTAGGCTGTTTTTCTCCTTTTGAGTACTCTTGTGGATCGAAGGAAGTGAGTTTTAATTTTGCTTCAAATCGGTTCAAATAGACCAAATTTCTACAAGAATCTCGCGTGTTTTCCCTTCTACGATTTTCCCAGAATTTCTGGTACTTTTTGC
Source organism: Combretum micranthum (assembly GCA_024138025.1). NCBI lineage: Eukaryota > Viridiplantae > Streptophyta > Magnoliopsida > Myrtales > Combretaceae > Combretum > Combretum micranthum. The sequence goes on along the minus strand of JAMXBD010003652.1, from coordinate 100,128 downwards.
ATTCCTGTTTTTCTTTGGTCCTACTTTCAGATCAGTTCGTGAAACCCAAGAAAGAACTAAAATATAAAGAATTTCTCGATTATTTTTGTATAAAATTTGGTTACTTTTAGTGTGTAAACGAATCAAAGTTCTAAGATTCTGGGTGTTTCTTCTTCTTCTTTTTTAAATTTATTTTTGTCTGATGAAGAGCCTTTTTTTTTTCCTTTTTGAAATGATTTTTGTTGTAAATCTTCGTTTTTCAGCCAACGGTATCAAATTCTCTTTGTTTTGACTCTGCTTCCTCTGTTTTTGCTTCGTTCGCAGCACCAAAGCGGAAAAAACCCAGACCTGTGAGTCGACGATGACAACCAATCCATGTGATGGTCCGGAACTGCCCAATTTCGGCCACAACCAGAACCGAAATGGATCAGGCCGCGAAGATGGAGGCCGCATCACCTAATTCAGAAAACCCAGAACTGAAAATGGTGGTCCAATGCCTGATTCCACCAAAAATCACAACTATCTCAGAGGCGGTCAAGCCGAGATGAACTTGGGTAGTCAGATGTGAAACCTGTGGTCGAAGAGTCGGAGAACCGGGATGCTGGGGTGGCAAAAGAAGAGGTGCTTCACCAAGAGGGAGTCACATCATCTGTTCTTCGGCTGGACGATGGGTGTGTTGATACTTCCACCGGAGTAGCACCAAAGTGTAAGCGTAACAAAATCAAACTACGATATGTGTGTGTATATATATATAATTTTTTTTTTGTGTTATGTATGGTTAAAGATAAAGCGTATTTGTATTTGACCATGTTGTTTTCTTGGATGCTTTGTTCAGGAATCCATCTGTGGCTGAAAATGAAAACTTGAAAGAGAGAAGTTCCACATAGATCTGATGGTGAGGAGCCAAGCTGTAAATAAAACAAAGATCTTATTTTTAATCCTTAATTTTGATAGAATATAATTATTATTTTATTTATTTATTTTTAATTTTATTTTTACCATAGGCCTCCTCCATCGAGATCCTCTCCAGAAAGAGATGGTGGTGATATTGATCTTACAGCTGCAAATCTAAGCCTATGACCACGATGTCAAACCTGTAAGCATATTTAATATTATATTTATATACATATAGTAAATTTTTTTTTTTCTTTATGTATTTCTAATTTGCCTTTTTTGGGATGGTTGTGACATCGGATTTTTGTGTTGGAATTTTCCAGGAAGGAAAGTCTTTGGTGAAGGATGATGAAAAATCAGGGATAACTATTAAAGAAGAGGCGGCAGTAAATACAGATGACCTGGAAGTGAAAACGATGGCTGTGGATGTTGAAACTCAGAAGACAGTTGTTCATAAAGAAAAAAGCATGGATCTCCACTTGGATTTGGAAAAGAATGATACTACTACAGCCAGTGCAATTGTTGCTAATAATAAGCAAAATCAAAACAACAGCAATGAAGCAGCAACAGCATCAGCACCGCAACCGCAACCGCAACCGCAACCTCTCTAGAGAAACAGGTGATTGATTCTCATCTTCTTAGCTCTTTTTCTCTATCTAATGATGAATTCCTCTCAAAATTTCTTCTTTTTGGAAATTTTTTTGGGCAAATGGGCTGATTTTTTTATTTATTTAGTTTTATCTGAGTTGAAATTTGTTTTTGATTTTCAGCTCAAACCACTTCTCTTCCATTTCCGATGTCTGTTGTGGCTGGCATGGTGGTCTTCTCCAATGGGGTAGGGAATGGTTCATTGTTTTTTATTTTTTGTTGGGTTGGGTGATACTTTGCTATCAGTATGGCAGTTTGTGAGTGTTTTTTAGTAGGGAGGGGGCATTCAAAGTGTAAATGTGAGTTAATTTCCTAATCCTACTGGCAAGTAATATATTTTTTCCCCACAACCATAGCAGATACATGGCGCCTCTACAAGGAGTTGTTTCTGTGGATGGAAGTACTGTAGCTTCTGCAGCTATCCAGGTTTTTTTCTGGCGTTGCATTCCTTTTCCACTTCCTTTTCAGTTTTTTCTGTCTCTCATTCATGCATTCTTTTTTTTTTGAATGATGTGCTCTGCAGCCACACAGTTGATCTTTAATCAGCCCAGACCTAAACGGTGTGCAACGCATTGCTACATTGCACGGAACATTTCATATCACCAGCAATTCATGAGGATGAATCCTTTCTGGCCAGCTGCTGCAACTTCGGCTTCCCTTTATGGAGCTAAGCCCTGCAATTTAAATGTTTGCCCTCTGCCGAATTGCATGGCAATACTGCCAGGGGTGCAAGCTCTTTACCGATAAAGGTCAAATATTGCTATATTTTCTGGTCAACTGGGAAGGACAAGGCATCTCTGGGTCCAAACAGCATAGATGCCGCTCAGAGAAAGCAGATTTTGCCTCAGCAAGCTCTGCTGCTGGAGCTCTAGCGGTATGATGGTATGTTCTTCTGCCCTCCAACAAAAATTTTCTTAAAAGTTTCCCTCCATTTTGTTCCCTTTTAAGTTTGTGCTTCTGTTGTCAAAGAAATTCATTGGCCATCTTTCTTTTTCTTTTTTTCCTCAAATTTGCAGCCCAGTGCAGCCTTTATCTTCCCATTAAGCCAACAACAAGCAGCTGCAGCAGCATCTATCCGACCAGCTTCTTTGAAGTCTCCGAATGCTGGAAATACAGCTTCAAATGCCAGCAATTCTGCATCAAGCAGTGCTTCAGCAGCAGCAGCAGCAGCTGCAGCAACAGCACTGAGCTTCAATTACTCAAGTATCCCTGGAGGTGAAACTCAGTACTTGGCGATATTGCAGAACAATCCATACCCTTTCCCAGTGCCTCCTCATGTTGGTGCAGCGCCGGCATACAGGGCAACCCATCCTCAAGCAATGCCATTCTTCAGTGGACCCTTTTATTCTTCACAAATGCTTCATCCATCGCAGCAAGCACCTGCTCCTACTCAGAATCAGCAGCAAAGTCATCAAAATACAAGCATTTCCAGTGGTTCGTCGTCGTCCCACAAGCAGCTGCAGAATCAACAGCCAAGAGCACCCCATAGCAATGGTGCGAATGGGAACTTGCAAGGTTTTCCTACAATAAAATCTCCACCTTCTCAGCAGCAGAGTCAGCATGTTCCCCACCAAGCCCGCCAGCTTGATTCAGATATTGGTGGTGAAGACAGCCCTTCAACTGCTGATAGTCGGGTCTCTCGTGCTAATTTGAATATATATGGTCAGAATTTTCCAATGGCCATCCATCCACCGAATTTTGCTTTGGTGGCCCCGGCGCAAATGGCTGGTGCCAAAGGCAGTGCTAGCAATCCAAACGAGAAGAAACAGCAGATGCTGTCTCAACAGCATGGCTCAAAAACAGGGATAGAGTCACTTCCTTCTCAGGCATTTGCAATGTCCTTTGCATCAATGAACAGTTCTGGTTCTGCTTCAGGTCTTGACATGTCATCTATTGCTCAAAATCATCCCATTCTTCAGAGCCTGCCAGAGGTCGCAAGGCAAGGCTGCTATCAGATGGTGGCATCCCAGCAGCAGAAGAGAAATTATCGACCTTCAGATGAAGCCAAGATAGGGGCTAATGAGGCTTTAAATGATGATGATAGAAAGCAGTTGGCTGGAAAGACCCCCGTCATTGCTTTTAGCAGGACAGACCTTGCAGATGCAGCAGTTTCTGCATTACCGGGTGGTAGTGTTGTTGATAGCTCTGCCCGGACACTAAACATGGGCTCTGCCGCACCAAGAGCTTCAAATGCTGTTATGCCTGGTGCTGTTAACAGCCTCAGTGCATCTGCTTCTCAGCAGCAGCTGCAGCGGAATCAGCAACAGCAGATGATACAACTTACGAAGCAGCAGCATTTTGCTGCCGCTGCAGCAGCTTCTGCCGTTCGAAGTAAAACACCAACAAGTAATGGAAGTGTTTATGCGGATCATCTTCCATCATCTTCAGCACATTCCAAGTACCCTAGTGCTCTCGTCTCATTTCCGCAAAACATTGTCCAAAGTGGTAGCAGCCAAACTCCCTCTTCTCAGTGGAAAAATTCTCCTCGAACATCCACTCCCCAGGTTCCCTCTCCTTTGACATCTACAACTTTATCAACCCACAAGAACCTTCCTCAAGCACAAGGTCGAAATCCTCCAGGTCAGACACAAATTTCCTTTGCTTCGAACTCAAAACCATCAAATGCACCACTAGGGCAACAACTACCAAATAGTAACCAATCATCATCTCCCCCACTAGTTGTTGGTTCCCCAACTAACTCATCGATGTCCAAAAGTGCCGGAGGAAGCCCAAGAACTACTACTTCCTCGTCAACCTGCAATAAACCTGCTCAAGCTTCTTCATTGTCATCTCAGCAAGGTAAGAGTTCTCCAACAGTGGCTAGCCGGAAGTCCCCTCCTGTTGTTGGAGGGAATGTCCCTTCGATCCTTGGAAACGCTCATATCACCACCTCATCGAGTGGAGGAACAAAGCATCAGTTGCCACAGCAGCAGCAGATCAATAAACAGGCATTGCAGCAAAGCCAGCTGTTCTTTTCACATTCTTACGTTCAAGTTCAACCACCTCATAATACAAATTCTACTACAGCTGCATCTGTTGCTAGTGGTTACTATCTTCAAAGACGGCCCTCAGATCAACCCCAAAAGTCACCACAGCCTCAAGGGACATTGACAACATCATCATCTGCGATGTTGTCGCTTGCTAGTGCCAGCACTTGCGATCCTGTCAAGGCTGTTGCTGCAAGTACTGGCAACATGAAAGGGGCTGGAGTACCATCACAGGGTATTCTCCATGCAGCACCGTTTGCTGTTGCACAATCACCTGGGAACCCTCATCAGATCGTCCCTTCAGGCTTCCCATATGTACATGCAGTTCCTAATGCTGTTCAGGTGAAGACGGCTGAACAGAAACAACCCGCTGGTGAGTAGAGATTTTGCCCTTAATGCTTTGCACTCCGCAATCCCATACAGGGGCAAGCTAGAGGAGAGAGGGGACAGGTTTAAAAGCAAGAAAATATTTGAAAAAACAGAAGATTTGCAATGGGCCTAAAATTGTTAAAAAAAAAAAAAAAGGGGTTTGCCTTAGTTTGAAAGGCAAGAGCAGTTTCTTGTGCAGAAAAATGACAATTTGTATGGCCTCTGGCAGCCTGAGAAGAATTTGCTGGATGGAGGGACATCGCTGAGCCTGGTTGACAGGATGCAGACTCGGGGCACGCAGTCTTCGGGAGGATGAAGTTGAAGAATCTGTAAAGGAAGATCCTCTCCGGCATGTTGTACCTGCAATGTGTATTCTTCTGTGTACCCTTTCGTGTCTATAATTGGACTGGTTATTTGTGAAGTCTGATTATATGTTGAATTGGTTTTTTGAGTAGTAGGGGTATGGTTCAATGCAATGAGAAGAAAGATGATGGATCCATGTTTTTTTGTAGGGGAAAAGAGGGAGGAGGAGTTGAAATTATTTACTTACTAGTGTCAAGAAAAGCAAGGCAGACTCAATTTTTTTTTTTGGTTTTTTTTCCTTCTCTTTTTTGGTTTTTTTGGGTTTCCTTAGTCTTAGATATCCTCTTTTCCTCTTTTGGGTTCTAATTTTCCAGAAAGTGAAAAAACATATCCTGACAAAATGTTTATGCCTATGGAAGGTGTATATGTATATTTATATGCCTGGCAAATATAAGATGACCCTCAAAATTTTTTCATTATGTTTCTTTCATGTTTATGTAAATTTCATGTTCTTTTCATAATATAAATAAACACGTCGAATCATATGTGTAATCTAACGCAGATAATGATTATTAATATTTTGTTTTTCAAGAATTGTTGTAATGTACCACTATTTTTGGAGAGTGCTTTCATATGTAACCAGAAGGGTAGGCTTGTGATGGAAGAAAGATTTTTTTTTGGGCCATAGGTAGAAGAAAGATTTAAATAATGCCTTCAAGGAGGTGGATGTAATAGTAGAGAGCAAAAACTGAATTGAAAATCAAGTTTGTGCAGATTCCACTTTGGCAGACTCTGACAAACAGCACTGTGGATGGATCTAAGTCACACGTGGCTCTTGTCTTTTATGTACAATATCTTAAAAACTTTATCCTTTTCTATGGACAATTATTGTCATGTTGTCAAATAAAAAGATTATCATAGTGGATTTCTCGTGTATAATATTGATATCGATCCATTGGGAATAATTCCTTTTTTTTTTTTTTTTTTCTGCTCAGTTAGATTCCACATCGGCCCTTCCCTACTAGTTTTTGTTTTTTGTTTTTTTGTTATATTATTATTATTTTTTAAACTGTAACTGAGCATAATGAATAACACACTTTGTCTATATGATTCGTGAAGAGACCAAACTTTTTTCTTTTTCTTTTTCTTTTTTTTTTAAATTTTTTAAATCGAATATGGATCGCTTCGAGATAAGCTAATGTTAGAAGATAGCTCTTATATTTTATTCTTCGAAGTTCAAACATCATTACGTGTTACACGTCTTTCTAAATCATTGGTCTCTTTCAATGTATTTTCTTTCTTTTTTTTTTTTAAATGAAAAACAATAACAAACTTCCTCCACGTTGCATAAAGAACTCTTTGGATAGGTATTGTCAACTAATGAATTGAAGTTGGCTGATGTACAACTTTGTAATCAAAATCCATTTAATGATTAAGGCCTAATATTTTGGTTTTTTTTTATTGAAATTGATTTTTAAAATTAATGAAAAAAATTTAATTGGTTGATGTTTATGTTGGTGGTAGTGGAAAACTGGCGGTTTGCGTGGGGCCCAGGTACTTGTAAGGAGAACAGAAAAGGGGGAAAGCGGAATGGAATTCTCTTTTTGGGATATAATAAAATAATTAAAAAATAAGGAACTTGCCAATCACCTAAAAAGAGAAAATAAACTAATGGGGAGAGAGCTATCACGTTCGATATATCTATCTCTTCACGTATGGTGAACATGGTAGGGTTACGACTTACGACTTTGAACTTTTTGAAGGTAACCCTAGTTAAATAAAAGATTTTCTTTTTTTTTTTTTGGGTCCAGATTATTCAAAGGTCCTTTTTTTTTCTTTTGCTTACTTTATATAATAATATGGGATATAAATAAATATATAACCTGAGAAAGTCAGTGCGATTTCCTCACTTTTCTTTTGTTAAAAATTTTCAAATGGGACCCACGAAGGGAATCAATTAATGGAAAGAGGCAGACATGGCCCATTAGGTACTATGCAACAATATAAGAAAATGAGGAAAAAAAAAAAAAAAACTGAAAGATTACGTTATCACAAATTCATACCATAAAGATTAGGTTATCGCGCCTTCCGGACCCTACAATCCCTTCCCCATCCCCGTCACAACTCAATATCACTCTTTCTCACTTCTAGATCTAGATACGCCAACAGTCCTAAACTTTTTCTTTATTATTTTCCAAGTTATAATGTTTAGATTATTCCAATAGATGCGATTTTACAAAATCCAATTTATTAATAAAATAAAGGAATAGTGACTAAATCAACGTATATTTGCCTACCGGTGCACACGAATGCTGTACATTTATAAGTGGTAAAATTATACTTGAATTTTGCTTAAAATATCTGATACAAGTCAAAGGGTACAGTCAACTTTCTTTTACATGTTACCCCTTGGGTCAGTAAAATATCAACTTACGCCTATAGACCTAAGTTTGTATCGTTATCTTCTACCGTTTTTTCTCCTTAATAAAGATGAATTTCATTAAAAAACATTGCATCAATTATGTAAATCAAGACATAAAAAAATAACAAATCAAGTCTTATAAACATGTACATCTCTTTTACAATTTAATTGTCCCACATTGGGGATATTATTATTTCTTTTAAGAGAATATAACCCAAGTAAACTAAATCCGATAAAAGGATAAAGATGCATAGGGGAAAAAATTCGCTTATTTTAATACCATGATAAAACCATATTAACTCAATTTCCATGATCTTCAAATTCATAATATCTATAGATGGGACTTGCAGTGGTGGAAATGTGGTACAGATAGATCAATAGTGATAGAAATGGTAGAAGGGTTAATGACCCTTTTGGTACATGAACTTTTCAAAAAAGAGCAATTAGCTACTCAGACTTTAAAAAGATCAATTTGATACCTAAACTAACTTTTCAAGGACAAATCATACCTCATATAACACCTATAGGTTCCATCAATGACGTGGTAAAAAATCCAATCCCTCCCATCTTGCCATGTGTCATTTCTTCTTCCCAGAACTTCTCCTTTTTAGAATTCGTCAGAACTTTCGCCACTCTCTCTCTAGAGCACCTCTCTTTCTAGGGTTAATTTTCTCTCAACACCCTCTCTCTAGACTCAAGCAACTCATTCCACTCTGCTTCACAATCCGAATACGCCCAATCTTACCTAAGCATCATATTGAAACACAAACAACCCTAAACCCACCTCCGGTAATCAAAAGGACTTGTGTCAACCATCTTCTTCAACGAAGCAATAGACCCATTTCCTTCACCTAGTGCCATCTTAGCCACTACACGACCAGACTCATGACCTATATCGCAATGTGGCCCTCATCCTTCACAAAACCACTTAAAAGAACATCACAAAACAGCTTGTAGCCATTCCCTTTATACCACTGAGTCTACTCGACTCGCTGTTCACTACTACACCGAAGAAGCACCATCTATGTCGCTATTGGAGCTACACAAGACAAGATGACTCTATTTAGTTGGTGAGTTCCAGCTTTATTCTCATCTATTATTATTGCACACCATCGCTTATCTCCTGATACCCTTTACCTTGGAATCCTCTAACAAACATTACCCAAAAACTCAACACCATCATTTGATCTTCTTCGGGTGTTTCCTGCCTTCTCCCTTAGATAGGATTCCTAAACACATTCACATTCACATTCGATGGCCGAAACGTCAATACAACTTGTCCCATGTTGTACATAGCTCATGCCTCAACACCGATGGCAGCACCTATTAGGAACCATAAGGTATGGTTGAATGCGGCGACCGAGAGGATGGTTTATGGGAATGAAGTTGTTGAAGGGCTAAGGTCGATGAAGGTGACGCAAGGGGAGATAGGGAAGTGTTAAAGAATGGGTAAGAAGAGAAGTAGGGAGGTTTGTGTAGGGATTTATTGACACAAAATTTTGAAAATTTTATTAAAACACAGCGGAAAAACAAAAACCCTATACCAGTATCCATGTTTCTTTATTAGATCTGAACAAAAAGAGGTTTCTTGAATATACCTTATATTGATGCTTTCAAAACGATCAGCAGATCGGATTTGTAGGAACCGCAGTCTTGCAATTCCCTCTACGGTATCCACACGCGAACGATTGTGTGCTAGCACTTAAGAACATGAATCCAATTCATGTCAGAATTATTTTTCTTCTTTTCTCTCTTTTAGGTTTGCAGAATTTCTCTGCTGTTTAATGTGACGTCAAAGAGTCTGACTTAAAAAGCTGTCTATAGATCTATATATATAGACATGTAGGAAACCCTAAAGGAAACCCTAGAAAATAAATATGATAAGATATTTATTTAATATTTAATAAAATACATTATTTCATTAAATATTAATTATCTGTCATAATCATTTATTATTCTTAAACTATTTAAGAATAATAAATATAATAATTCCTATAGGTTTAAATATAGACCCATAATATATTTCATTCGTTCTTTTGTGTGTGACCCTGTAGGTACACCTAATGTTGGCAGTAGGTCCTAAACACCTTTTAGACCTACAAGGCATCATTGGTCTCTAGCAAGACATTATGTCTACCCAAATTAGGTGAATATCAGTAATCCGATTTTTGTCTGATCTATAATTTATGTCATTATCCTTTTTGTCACATGATATCTAGATTGAACATAAGATATGGAAAGTGTTATTCTTATATTGTTCAATCTTATCATTTCTCGATTTTCAAGTGATCTGATAATACAAATGAAATTGATCACACTATCAATTCATTTGAGCATGGCCATGTATTTCTTAGTCTCATTTATCGAGGGGCCGAGAGATATCTCTCTCATAACGAGGGGGAAAAATCCCATCTTAATCACTCAACTTCCTCTACATGATATATATTATGCCCAAACTTAACCTTTATAATTATCCGATTAAAGATACTGTTTGATTGAGTTGAAACATAACGTTTCTCATGTTGGAACCCATGGTGATTTCAGGTCTAAGGATACGTTGACATAATTATTATGAAAATCACTTATGATAATATTCCATGTAGTGATCTCATAGTGGGTCAGTTCAGCACACAATCATCTAATATGTGCCTATGAGTTTCATTTGTATCACCATACAAATAGACATCCCATTTTTACCAAATAAAAACTCATACTAGATTTAATTCATTATTATTCCGATAATAATGAGCATCTAGGAACACAATACCGCCAGCCATTACTACGCTGGACACACGAAAGGAGATCAAAGCCAACGAACAAAGCCTCTGGCGTATCTGGGCTTCTTGTCGGCCTTCTTGGAAAATTCATTGTTTGCGAAGACATAAGCCGGCCAAAGGAAATGTAGGCCGCTAACCTTTCTGGAAATTTGCCAGCCAACATTCCTGCGTGACTCCTCATTTGTCTAACTTGTATTTATATATTATTTATTATTTCTTTCATGGGCATTCATTCATTCATTCCATATTTTGATATCTTTTGTCAAGAAAACCCCAGAGAGAATTTGAAAAGTCATGAGTGGCTAAATTCCAAATCTAGCCAAAGGATTGCTACATATTCAATTCAAGATGGATCGTGAGATCAAAACGGTTCTATTATATTGTTCTTAAATTGAGTATTCATATTTCATCTGCTTTATATGTTATTATTGTATGTTTGTTGATTGCAACTTTGGATCCGATTGTATGATTAACAAACAATAATCAATCAATTAGGAAATCATATCCGTAATTGTATCTTTCTAATATATGTGATGAAACAACACTATTAATTATAACCAGGTGATTGATTTTGTGTTGTGGTGAAATATGATCTAGTTTAAATAATCATGCTTTTGGATTGTTGATTAGGATTGGTAGTCTCTATTTCATAAAGCAATTGATAGGTTAAATCGTAAGAGCGTATTTAGGGTTGTCTAATCAATTAGGGAAATAATCAAAGATCTTATCTTGATTATCGAATCATTGAGGAAAGATAGATTTTCAGAGCGTGTTGAAAGTCATAACCAATCTATTCAATAAAGGAACAATAATCTTTGAGTCAATGATCAATCCCAAGAATTGAATTGTGGTAAGACTTTGGTTGGATATTTTCCTAATATAGAATTTTCGTATTTAGATATAGAATTTAAATTGTTTGATTTCAAAAAAACCCCCAATTTTTTCTCTTTTCTCAATCTTGATAGAAACAGATTTTTACTAGTTCCCTGTGGAGACGATCCTGCTAACCCTATTTACAAATCTTTAGAGTAGGTTAAATATAAATATTTATTTTTGTGGATTCGAGACCCACACACTCCTAGTCAAAATATTGTGCGTGTGATATCCAGAATGATAAAGGCCGATGGCCTAAGCATATGCACAGCCGGCCTTCTTTTCCTTGCTTGTTCGCTGGTGAAGATTGTGAATGCGGGCAGCTTTTGTTGTGTTGAGTCGGCCTATATGTTATTTTGCATTCAACACCGGTGTGGTCCAGTTCTAAGCCGGCGGCTTTGATTCTTGTTTGGCCGGCCTTTAATGTAATTTTTCTCCTTTGATTCAATTTTGTTCCAATCTTGTATTTTTCACTTCTTTTGGCTTCAAAGACCTGATATTCATAAATCACGATTAAGTACCGATTCCATAATTTCTATAAAATTAATAACGAATTAATCCAAATTAAACCAATGAATTATTGAGTAATATTCATCTTAACAAATTATAATAAATTATTCATGGATTTCTATTACAAAATAAATATGCAAACAATACAATAGAAATGCCTCTGTTCATTCATATATATAAATATATGTAAATATCAAATGACAATATTTAGTAATTGGCCTAGGGCACAATCACTAACAGTTTGCAGGGGAAGTCTGGAGTGAAGGAAAAGGAAGTAGAGAGAAGGTGTACAAGGAAAATAATAATGGTGATATGGTAATGGGCACGTAAAAATGATGATGATGGTGACTATGGTGAAGACCACTGCATCCTAGTAGAGAGATAGATAGATAGATAGAGAGGGAGAGAAAGAGAGATGATCATAGCATGAAATGTGAAGGACCGGTTATTTGTTTCATTTTATTTTTTTTTGCGTATTAAATGACACTTGCAGGGTAGGATTAGATGTTTTTGCCACGTCATTGATGGAACCTAACAGTGTTATATTAGGTATGATTTGTGTTCTCAAGAAGTTAGTTTAGGTATCAATATCTTTTTAAAGTCTGGGTAGCTAATTACTCTTTTTTGAAAAATTTAGGTACCAAACTGGTCATCAACCCATGGTAGAAAGCATCTAAATCTAATATCAATAGTGGTATATCTTTGAATAAAGAAATTAATTGTGATGAAACTTCTTTCATTGAATATATGGCGTAGAGTACTATGAGGCGATTGCTTCCATACTTTATCAAATTTTCTCAGTTGTCTAGATTTGAATAGGTATTTTCATGTTTTCACGAAATAATTAGTTTTGGGATTTTATTGATATCCACCATATTGGTGAATGTTTTTCTATCCATTAATATAACTAGTAAAGAAAAAAATTGTAATTCTATTACTTGTTCATAGTGGAAGTTTTTTCATGTCGTCTGGTTCTTTATTCTCCTATTAGGGTTTTTCATGTTAAATCTTGATATTTTTTATTATTTTATTTTCACTTTATTATATTGTTTATTATTTATAGGCAAGAAAAAAAATTCATTGTTATAAGGCATCATTTTTTTCTTAAAATATCTGTAATAAATGAATAATTAATCTATAATGAATGGTAGTATTGTAATAAAATATTATTTAAAAGGGTATTTTTTTCATGTAACAGATGGATTTGGACTCGAAGAAGTTGTTCGTGTAGAATATGAAGGGGAGGACTTAGGCCAGCTATAAGCTGCTGGCTTTGACATGCAAGGCCGCCACACAGCCGGCTTTATGCCAGCATTGAAGCTTTAGGAGATTTGCAAGAAAATTTGTAAAAGACGGCAGTATATAGGGAAAGCTGGACCAAGGCCACCGTCGTTCACAATGAAAGCTGCTGGCCTTCTGCCGGTTTACGTGAAGAAATTGTACTTCTTCAAATCTAAGCTGCCTTTAAGCCGCCAACTTGGTTTCAACTTATATTTCCACAAAATAGAACATCTTTTCTTTGTGCTAGGGTTTCCTAATTCCTATATATACCCCTTAGGTCTTTAGTTTCTTCCTCACATCTCTTCCTAAGGCAAGTCTAGGTAAGAAATTCCTTTCAAATCTCTTTTGGGTTAAGTTTTGATTAGATCTTGATTTCTAAATGTTGTTTTCAATTGGTTTTGTGAGGAATCAAGTGATAGGAGATAAACCCTAGGTGTTGTTGGATTGTGAGTTCTTGGTGATCAAGGAAGATTGGAAATCTCATCTTAGATAAAGTATAAATCTATTTTATCTTTGTAGTATCATTAAAGTAGTTTTTTTTTGTGGTTTATGTTATGTTACGAAAGGAATTCTAGGGTTTTGGTGAACTTTGGAGAAATTCTTGTCTATTGGAGTTTCTAGTTAACATACGAATTGAGGAGGTTGGTGTACTAACCTAGATCTTAGTTCTTGATAGATTAGGGTTTGGTTTATCTTGATATTTGATATTTATATGGTTGTGTTGAGATGGTTTTGTTTTGTGATCAGGGTTCTGTTGATATTAGGGTTTTGTGAAAAAGATAATCCAGGTACAACCATACCATATTTGTTGATTATGCTTATGGGATTAGATTTGTTAAACTTGACTCAACTCTATTGGACTTTAATTGAATTGAGTGTTGCTTGTGATTAGTTGTGGTTAGTAAGGACCATGTAGAGTGTGATACTAATGCTGGCAACCTAATGATCCTTATATGGCATTGTCCTGAGTGGAGTTGCACCTGGAGATGCTTCTGGTAGTTTTGGAGTAGTGCGAGTATGGCACTCTGGGTATATGAGATTCCTAACACCAATATGTATGTAATTACCTATTTTCTATATTGGATATTTTTAGGGAGTCGTGAGATACTCCAGGTTTAGGACTAGTGTATAATAGTTCTAGACTATGATGGTTGCAAACTAATTAAAGATAACAAATTTATTACTGTTGCATTAGTTATAAGTTGCATGTGCTATTGCTTGTTCATATGCACGTGGTTTTGGTTTGGCGTATTGGACGTTTTTCGCTCAATCCTTATTCTTTTTTACGGTACAGGTGAAGATCCAATTGTGTATGATCTAGCGGGTTATGGTGTATTCGTGGACTACAGGGAGAGCGATAGTGGATTTGACTATCCTGCTGATAATTACATTGGTTGGATTAGACATAGTGATTTGAGAAGAAAATACTATATTTTGATTAGCTTTCTTTGAAGCTTTTAATATTTTAAGGATTTTCTTATCATGTTGAAGTTATGTTAAAGTTTGGATTTTTAGTTCACGATGTAGGTGAATTGAGGAAGTTTTATTTCTTTATAGTATTAAAGTTTTTTAAAGTAACCTTATTGTGAGTAATAGGTGATACTTGGTTTATATATTTATAGATTTTAGTAACTAATAGCCTTAGCATGTCTATCTTTGTTAAGGACATGTGTAAGCTAATAACGCCTCTAGGTTAGAGCCTTACAATATCCTTGCAGGTTGTTTGAATGATGGGAATGAGATGGCATTCGAGCTAAGAGTATATCATAGGTCAGAATTTACAAGATAGCTAAAGGATTTGGAATTTGTTGGGATAAAGCTAACTTGAGATTCAAGACTTGAATATTCATTCTTAAGATAGTCATTCCATCTTTAGGGATTTTATTTAAGAACCATGAATGTTTCTCTTATATTAGTTTACATAGTCTTATCATTTGTAGTAGATTCTGATTCTTTGTGATTCCAACGAATAGTGAACTATTGTGGTTATTCCATAATATTTAAATACATATATTATTATAAATGTGGAAAAAGCAAAAAATTAATTAGAGTGTTGCAAACTCTAACTTATAAGGTAACCCTTTTATTGTGTGTGTACACATGAAATGATGATTTTATAGTATTTCTACTAGGGCCCTTTTAGGTTGTTATAGGGTTCTCAATCGAAAATTAAGAAAAAAGAAATTGAAAAAAAAAACACTAAAGACAAACTAAAGTAAAAGAAACTAAAATAGATAAATAAATATAAAAACATATAAGTAAATAACATTAAATTTAATTTTTTTCATGTGAATTAAAAATATGTTGGTTAATTGGTTTCTTAAAACAAAAACTTTAACTTGATTTTACCAAACTTTAAAACACTGCACCAATTAGTTACAAATAAAATATGGCTTTAAGTTTGCTTTGTAATCACAACAAGTAATTAAATGCACAACAATAAAGAGAAGGTAAGAGAAGTTTATGTAATGATTTACAGAGGTTCTACCTTGAGCATCAGTCCTCTCTTCTAGCTCTAAGCCGAGGACCGATATTTCACGTCGGTATGTTCTATATATCCAATAAAAAATGATTACAAATAGTATCTCAATTCACTCTGTAGCTTCATGCTAAACCTTAATTATCTTTGAACTCAAGTCTATTTGTAATCTAACTCTCATAAAGTAATCTAAAACAAATGAGGAGTAAAGAATTAATAATTCCTCTCAAAATTCGGCTCAAGGAATGAAATTTTAAACTAGCAGTATTTTGCACACATGAATTGATATTTTATTTAAGAACCATGACGTTTCTCTTAAATCTAGTTTACCTATCTTATCATTTGTAGTAGATTCGATTCTTTGTGATTCAACGAATTGTGAACTATTGTTCTCCATGGTTATTCCCATAATATTTAAATATATGTATTATTAAAAATGTGGAAAAAGCAAATAATTATTTAGAGTGTTGCAAACTCTGACTTATAAAGTGACCCTTCTATTATGGGAAAACTTTAACTTGATTTTACCAAACTTTAAAACACGCCCCAATTAGTTATAAATAAAATAATGGTTTTAAGTTTGCTTTGTAATCACAACAAGTAATTAAATGCACAATAATAAAGAGAAGGGTAAGAGAAGTTTGTGTAATGATTTACAGAGGTTTCGTCTTGAATGTCAATCTTCTCTTTCAGCTCCAAGCAGGGGACTCGGTATTCCATATTGGTATATTCCACTATATCTAATAAAAAATGATTCCAAATAGTATCTCAATTCACTCTGTTAAACTTCATGCTAAACCTTAGTTATCTCTGAACTCAGAGTTTATTTGTAATCTAACTCTTACAAAGCAATCTAAAACAAATGAGAAGTAAAAAATTAATAATTCCTCTCAAAATTCGGCTCAAAGAATGAAATTTTAAACTAGTAATATTTTGCACACATAAGCTAATATTTCGCAGTAAGGAGAGAGCCTCTTTTTCATACAAGTGTATTATGCTTTTCTTGGACTTCAGTTGATGTATATCTTCACATCTTCAATGATTAGATGAGAAGACAATTTGAATGTTGAGATAAGATTTGTTCTTGATATTATGCTCCTTGTTGTTTGACCAATCTACTGGTATATTTATTAGTAACGGATAATAAACAAAGTGACAGTTCAAATAGATAATTGTTCCTGATATTTATGCGTCTTCTAGAGATAATGATTTGTGTGTAAAACTGATTGTTGATCCTTATCCTACTGTAGACGAGACTTAGGTAATATTTTAAACATTATTAACCTTATCTAGATGAGAAACAACTTCTAATACGTTTCCAATTCAAATAAAATATATATCTCGTAGAAATAGGATTGTATCTTGCTGTCCATAATCTTCTTCAAATTTGAATTCCTTTTGCTGTTGAAACATGACCTTAATACTTCATAAATAACTAACTTTAACAGAATAAATGATGCTTGACATATTTGAAAGGAATCTTAATCTAGTCTTTAGAAACTTGAACATGTTGTCAAAAAATTAATTCTTCAAGGATAAAAATTTAATTAGATGTAAACTTAAATCCCCTGGACATTTAAACCAACTTTATGGGACATATTTGAATGTATTACCTAAATACATTAAACTTTGGAGCTAGTCTTTAAATTGATGAAAGAATTGAAGAAAACTTGATCTACATCTTGTTGTTCATAATTCTGTAGATTTTGTATGTAGTAGGTCTACTATCCAAGTTACCTTCTGAGTGTTACTGTTTTTGACAAGTAGTGTCTACCCTTTGAGTTACCTTCTAAGTGATACAAACTTCTTGACAAGCTTTCCATATAGATTCTCAATTACTCTCCGAGTCAAATCTTTTTTTGACGAACTTCTTCTATAAAGTTTCTAATAAACCTTAATTGATCAATTTAGTCTTCTCATATATTTTACACTTGAAAACTGTGCACTTAATAACTTTGTTAGTAAACACTTATGCATATTTTGTTATCATCAAAACCAAATTAGGAGACTTAACAAAATAATTATTTCCTATTTACAACATTGAATGTGTTGTAACTAACAACATAACACATAAATGTACCTTAAAAAGTATCTCTCTCTCTCTCTCTCTCTAAAGACATTGCTTGATAAAATGGAACTAATTTTTGTGTTTTAATTTTCTTTGTAGCCTCTAGATCTTTTGTAGACCCACATTGTTAAAACTTTAAGATAAGTTGATTCGTTGTATATATTTTAAGTTATTAGTTTTACTTATTTTTAATTTGTTCTTTTTTATTTCAAGTTTACAAATAAGCTTACTTATCGTAGGCCATGAGTTTACGACTTAGACTCGTATGTTGTCTATGATTTAAAACTTGACACTAAAATGATTTAGGCAACTCTAGAGCTAGGTCTTGGTTTTTAGACTTGTGACCTGTTGAGTTAGTGTGTCTTAGGTTGTTTAAAAAAGGGCAAAGGAATTTAATCTCAAAATCAATGCTTAATATTCAAGATAGAACGACATAAAGTCAATACATATAAACAAGTAAATAACTCTACTAAATTCATCACATAACATTTCATTGATAAAACTACCGATGTATTTATAGGCTTAACAAAACCCTAATATTAACTTAAGACATATATAAAAACTAACTAAAATAATAAGACTCAAAATAGGACATCAAAAATATAACCAACCAAATTAGCTAAAATAAGAAAGAACTAAAAAAATAACTTGTTGGTTCAGATAACACTATCTAGTGAAATAAAGTGTCTTGTGTATGCTATAACTAGATTGGTTGACTGGGTTCGGTCGACCCATGGTGGTTGGCCACCATCAACTAAATTTTTCTTTCCGCTAACCATCTTGTGGGTCCCATACAATCTCTTCAGGCTTTTTGCTCTTTGTCGCTTTATTTACGGGACTCTATTTTTTCTAATGACAAAGAAAAAGTATTTCCCCTTTTTATAATGGGGTCCCATGTGAAAGTGTTAAACTTCCCTCTCCTTAGTATAGTTTTCACAAGGTAGATGTAAAATTTTACTAAATTAGTCACATGCATGCTGCATGAATAGCATTCCATGCATGGCCTAAAGGGAGTGACATGAAATGGCAATTAAAGGATTGATATGAAAGAAAGTGGAATAAGAAGGAAGATTAGGAAATCTAATTTATCTTGAATGTACTTGTTGTAGTTAGAGGAGGTATCAAGCATCATATTCCGCTATCAGTGATGAACAAGAGTGTTCTTAAAATATGCATTAAGTGTTCAATCTTTTGAGATATAAATCTAGTAGTATGACAACATTTCCATCAAATTATGAATCCTGTAAATGAAGAGGACTAGAGTATACATAAAGTTTCACCATTGATATTATTTACAAATCGCATTGATGATCAACGATCAAACGTAGTCTCTTATAGTACACGTATCAATGATAGGCTATTTCAATAGGCTCTATATAGTAAACCACTAATATAAAATCTTTCTTGATCATCTCAATTGAGTACTAGACTCCTCAGACTTTATCACTTAACTAAAGGAGTCAAATCTAAATATCATAATACAATTAACTTTTAGCCATCTAAATTGGGAAAATGAATTCAATTTCATCCATCAAAATTTGGAATTATCTTTACAATAAAGAAGAAAAGAAACCAATTTTTCCCCTCTATATACCTAAAATGAAAATACATGTGAAAATCACTTCATCTAATGTAGACTTTAAGTTTTTTATTTCCTCATTGATATGTTTAATACCACATTTGCAATTAACATTTTTTTTTATAGATGTATAGACTCTTTAGACACTACTTTATAGATAATTCTAAGTCCAAAAAAGAAAGATAAAAAAACAAAAAAATCTATATACAATATTATTTATTAGGAAAAATGCAGAGGAAAGACATGTATTTGTACATTTTCTGCAAAAAGATTTGGATTTTAATTTACATGTATTTTAAGACTCGTATCCATTTGCCGTTAATGAAATTTGATGTGGCATAAACAAAGATCCTAATAGCAAGTAATTTATAAATACAGATCCTTAAATGCATAATTAAAAACATAGGTTGTTTTTTTGCAAAATTTACAAATATGAACCTTTAAGTGCATTGTCCCAAAATTGAGGTATTTTCTTGTAGATTTACCAATTTTTTTCTTTTAAAAACTATGGTTCTATTATTATTATTATTATCAATTTTATTATGATGTATGAGGATAGCTAATAAATGATGATGTATGAGTTTTAAAAACTATTTTTCAAGTAATAATAAATAAAAAGGAAAATGGATTATTTCTTTAGATGTTCCTTAAAAGAAAAAAATAGGAAAGAAAAGAAACCCTCAACTATGCATTTTAGGGCTCACATTTGTACATTTTGAAGAAAAGATTTAGATTTTTCAATTATGTTTTAAAGATTTATATTTATAATTATATGCATTTTAGGGCCTTTGTCCATGACAAATTATATTTCGTTAATCCTAGATGGATAAATGCTCTAAAATGCATAAAATATTATATATAGACCCTCAAACCCATTTTTTTTTTTTTTTTTGTTTTTGTTAAAAACTATATAATTATGGACACTTGCTTTGCATTTAAGGATGCAATCGGATTGGGTTTTGGATAAACTGGAAAACTTGACTTTGCCTTATTGAAATTACAGTAAATTTTATAGTCCCGTAACTAATTTTGATAGGACCAGTCATATTACTATCTAATAGCTCACACCAAATTTAACCGTGATCAAACCACTAAAATAGTTAATATTCAAATTACTATATCTATTTTAACGGTTAGATTGTTGATCGGACAGTCATATTGAATGAGACCTTAGAAGCTTTCTTGGATTTACCAACCCGACTTTTATAACTGTATAATGCTTTAATACTATTTTTAAAACCTGCCTTATAGATTGTGTTTGGTCCTGAAAAGATAAACAAAGGGAGAGGGGGGGGGGGGGGGGGGGGGGGGGGGGGTGGGGGGGGGGGGGAGGGATTGGTTATAAAATTTACTTTTAAAATTTTGAATAAATTTCACACCACTTGATTATTCAACTAAAATGGCTTTAAAACTTTCTTAAAACAATAAACTTAATAAATAAAATCTTTGAACAATAATTCGGATCAAAATGATTTGCTTAAGCTCACGAAAAATCAAATATCAATTCAAAACATTTTACTCCCAGAAACCTTCCGACTAACTCTCTGATTAAGAAAATATAAGTTACTCTCTGATCAACCTTTTGAGCATATATCACAGTTATGAACAATAAATAAAATTACACGAATTTAAAGAGAGATAAGGGAGTAGAGAGTGCAAAGTCGAATTATAGAGGTTCCGCCTTGAGCGTCAATCCAGCTCCAAGCTAGGGTCCCGGTATTCCACATTGGTTGTGTTCCATTTTCCAATCAAATCAATAAAGTTACAAGATGTTCTTGCCAATTCTCTTTGGCTACAATTCACTCAGCTTGATTCTCTTAAGCAATCAAGTTACTGAGCCTACTTGTAACTCTCAATCTCTCATCAAATGAATAAATCTAGATCAGAGAAAATAAAGTATGGGTCCTAAAAATTTTCGAACAAAAGAAGATAAATGGAATGACAGTAAATTTGCTCAAATCCAAGGGAAATTCGTGACTCTTTATTTTCTCTTGTTTTTCACGTGATTGTGCTTGCTTTTCTTTGTCTTGGGTGGGTATACTTATCCTTGTATCTTCTAACGGCTAGGAAATCAATTGGATAAACTTTTCTCCTTATTTTGTGCGTAATATAGCTCATCTTTTTCTTTAAAAATTACAAATTTTGAATAACTTGAGATCTTGTTATTGTTATCTTGAAATTCTTACTCCAATGGATAAGTTTAAATCTCTAACAACTTATATAATTATCTTGAACTTGAAATTTGAATTTGAAATCACCGTTGTTGACATATTCCTTCATCTGGTATTGTTCATGCAACAAAAAGATCGTGTTTTTCATAAATTTTGACTTTCTTGTATAGACAAATAATCATTAGACAAGTTCCTTGCATATTTAGATCATGTCTTCCATATCCCAAATAAAACTTGAATAAACTATTTAAAATGGAACCTTGTAAGTCACGTAGTTTTTCCTTACTATCAAAACAGAATTTTCTAAAAAATTGAACTCTAATCCAACCAAATTTGAATCCCCATGGATATTGAACCAACTTTGTGGAACACATTGAGTATATTACCCAAATATACTCAACATTGGAGATGGGTCTTCAAAATATCAAATCCATAAAGAAAAATTCAAATCTAGAGCTCACTGTTCATGTTTAGTAACTTTTTAAAAAAAGTTATAGGTCACCTTCTGACGAACCTTCTGATAGTTTAAAAAGCCAGCGGAGTACCTTCTAATTAACCTTCTGACAGCTTATTTGTTCTTGAAATCTTCTCCAAACACTTTCTAAAGTATTATTTGCATAGAGCCTCTTTTGAAATCTTTCTCTCAAGTCATTGTAAACAACTTTGATTATATTGAATCCTTGCACACTTAATGAATATGTTAATAATTACTTACTCCTTTTTGTTATCATCAAAATCATCATTTGAGAGAAACCAACAGTTTGCTTTAGAACTCGAAGTCCACCTGCTTTAGTGTGTGTTGTGTTGTGTTGTAGAGAGTGTGGTCTATATTGTGTGATTGTGTAGACGGGAGAGGAGAGACTATGGTTAGGTTAATTTTAGGAATGTTTTTATATTTTATTATTTGAATTTTAATTATGAAATACATTGGATCGGGTTATCCATAAGGTATCTTATAAGATCCAAACTCGATCCTATAATCCTGTAGGATTTTTACAACATATCCAAATCCAAACATAAAATCCTATAAGGTTGTTACACGACGTAAAAGAAGCAGTCCACAGTGGCATAGAGATTACATCATGCAATAACAGATCTAATGTTGAGAATAACAGATCTAGTTGGGAAATAATAGATCTAGTTGGAAAATAACAGATCTAGTTACAACTAGTTGTAAATCAGTTCATTGTACAAATGATGTAAACAAACAAGATCTATAAATAGAAAAAATAAACATACAGAAGGGATATGAGATTTTATCCCAGAAAATTATTCGAGTGAGTGATTGGAGACCGCTCATCTCAAACTGAGCTTAACAATTCCATCTGCACACACAAAACACACATTATAGTGGTAAACAGTAGATATCAGAGAAATTTGAGAGAGAAAGAGCAGTGAAGAAGACTCAACTTTGGGTGCGTAAGAGGTGAGGCAGAGAGGAGGGTTAGGGTTGAGAGAAATACTGTCGTGGAATTGGTCTTTGTGGGCTTAGGCTCTAATAATGGTTTAATCCTATATGGCTTTTAATGGATTGGGAAGGAACTCTATTAAACAGCCTTCCGGTTGCATCAAGTCAAAGCAAATAAAAGAGCCTCGGCAGTAGGGACCTCCTCAAATGGTGGCGCAAGGGGCCGAGGCTACATTGTAGATTGGCTTTTTCTTTATTTATTTTAATTATTTTTAATATTTTCTTTCCGACTAAGGAAAAAAAATAGAAATTGAAAACCTGCCATACGAAAATACATCCATGTTATATTTTAATTTATTTATTTTTAGAAGGAGAATCAATGTCAATTATCAGGGTTCAAAAAGCATATAGTCTAATGCATGAAGGAACAACTTGACTCTTAAACTTTGCTAGTTTGCTTTCCTTACTTAAACAGTTTTGTTATTAATCTGGATCAATTCAACTTATTAGACATTAATTGTCTAACAAAAACCAATAAAAAATTTTAATAATTACTAAGTATAAGCTATAATAAATTACAACATAGATTGGTTCGTTTTACTAGGATAGTGGATTATATTACAAAGATTTTTCTGTATTAAAGAAAATTAAGATAAAATAAAATAAGCTGAATCCACTAAAAATTGTATAGAAAAGTAGAATAAGCAAAATGCATGACAATGGAAATAGAGAAAATGTTGAAAGTCAAAGTTGCGGGCCCAGTTGTAACAATGCAAGTTTCAAGGATTTGTTTCTATTTGAGCATATGAGGGGGAAAAATGACCATAAAAAAGTGATCATAAAGACTCGTACAACTGTGTTTAGATGTGGTTTGTCAAGGCAATCACTGGGTGGAAATTTGGAGCCAACTGATGAACAGGGTCAAACGTGTGTTGCTCGGTGGAATCCATAGTTTCGCTCCAGGCCCACTCTTTCGGTTGGTTATTTTTTTATATAATTAAATTACGTTAATGTAAATTTTTTATAATTATATTTATTATATTTTTGATATTAGCTGCTCTATTTGTAAATAAAAAAAATCATATTATTAATATCTTACTAACGCTTCTAAGACTAGAGTAATGATAAACATCTACACATTAAATTAAATGTTTTCACAAAATTTTGATACCAATTTCACAATTTCCTAGGAAAAAAAAACAGGACATAGACATTGTTCAACATCTATGTACAATGGGCCCTACAGTCTTTTCCTTGGGTCAAGGTAAACTTCTCTCCCTCCCATTTCCTTTTCCATTAAAGAATTATGTTTTTAGGCACTGCACCTAACTTGGATATTTTTAGTAATTCATCAAAAAAAAAAAAGGAAAATAAAAATGATAAATGCATTTGTGAGGGTATTTTATAATTCCAACAAGTATGGATGGAATAAGGAAAATAGTGTGTGTATATATAATATATATATATTATTATCAATTTTATTTTATTAACTTAAGGAGCACTTTTTTTTTTGGCCAAACAACTTACGAAACACTTTAATCTTTATATTCTTATTTTATCAACCGATTATTTAACCACCACAAAACCTATGACTCATATTTAAAGTAATACCTGCTTCATGGGCAAAAGGGCATAATTCCCTTTATATAACAGTAATGGTTTCCTTTTTTTTTTTCCTCCTCCCTCTCCCTTGACAAGTTTCATTAGCGTTTAAATTGAGAAAAAAGTAAAAAATTGCAATATATAAATATATTTTTATTAAACCAAAAAATTATATATAGTTTTTCACAGTTCAGCATTTTAATATTTTGTGATAGAAGATTTAAGAATATTTTGTAATTAATTTTTTAAATTTTGATATTATTGAATCTGCAAATGGAGGTGAATTTTTTTAAATTATTATTATTATTTTGTCATGAACGAGGAACTTTTATTGAAACAACCAAACTCTATTGTTAGCTCACAGAACTAGAAACACAAAAACAAGGCTCCAAACTAAGCAGCTTCTGGATAGGAGATGATAGGTTTATATCCAATCAATTGGACACATCCTCTTTCTAGTATTAGAAGCCACCCAATAACTTTTTTTCTTTTTTCTTTTGACCAAATCACCCGATAAGTTTATAATATGCTAAAAAAGCAAACATCAAAAGTAAAGAACAAAAATCCAAAGATCCAGCCAAGGTTTCAAATTCTTTGAGAAAAAGGGCATAGAAACCCAAGGAAGTGAAGAGCCCAAATCCTATACTGTTTAGCCCAGATTAGCACAGTCCGTGAGCAAACAGAAATTCAACCAGCCCTTCATCATTGCCAGGCGAAACCCAAGCCACAAAGCTTTACACTCAGCAGCCTCAGGACAAGGCAAAGACGGCATCCGTGGCTTGGGCTTAATAAAGTTCCCTTGCAACAGCCGCAAGTCCTTTCCAGCCATATTTTAAAGCAAGCTCAATACTTATTCATTTTTCATTTTTTTTGATGGTTATAATAATATGGCTACTATAGCCATTATAATGTGAAGAATCGAATTCGATAACATAAGAATGAGAATTATCGAATGCCACTGAACTACAAAGCCATTAGCATTAGCAAGCTAAATACCTTTGATTACAAAAAAAATATATCTATATCTGAAAAAAGAGCACATAAAATATATTTGTAGTCTGACACTTTGTATTTTACTACATAGTTTTCCATCTTCCTATTTTCAATAAACATACTTCTATGTTTTTCCCTTTTCTTTCGATACACACAGTCCAGCTCTTCTACGGGATGTACATGTTTGTTATCTTACTTACTTTTTTTTTTTTTTTCACCAGGAGAAGTGATTATCATTTTATAAAATAATCAAGAACAATTAGATACAATCCAATGCGTACTTATCGTAGATGCGTATTTATTTTTATATGATATTGAAGGGAACGTAATCTTTAGTAATTTTAATTCATATTTTCAAGAAATAGCTTGTCTCTCTATTATTAATCCATTTAAATTTTTAATATGCAACTAACAATCAAAGTAGCAACTTATCTTTCTCAAATCTCGACCGACAGTTTTCTAAAAGGACATACACCAAACAAACAACGTTCCTAGTATATGCTTTTTAAACATTATCATACAGGGCAAAATGGTAAACTAGAAGTAGACTGCACTACTTTATAAAAGGAAAATTTTAATTGGAAAGCAATATTGTATCAGATAATGTAAATTTGTTGTTGCCTTGAGAAGAAGGTCTGATCTGAGATGGATGGTTCTTAATTATTATGTTCTTACTCAGCCTGCCTGGGGCTTTATATCCTTTGTAGGAACTTACTTTGTTATTGCACACATACACAAACGGATGTTGTTTAATCCCACATTACTGGGTGTTTTGATCACATAATTTTTTATTATTGGTGATGTTATTTTAGAACTATATGTAGTCAATTGGGTGGGTCAGCCTTGCAAAATTTTTGTTTCCAAATGTGAAATTATTCTGCATAACTTTGTTCTGATTCAATCCAAATTGATAGAATAACTTCCATGAGAAAGCTCTATACGAAGCTGAGAAAGAAAAAGTACAAAGAGGAAAGATAAGAAATATCTGAAATGATTCAACCATAAAGAGAGTTTGTTACATCCTATTTATATCTAGTTAACTAAACTAAACTAAACTGAAATAATCTAGTGTATACATGTCCATATAACACCAAAAGACTACCAATGTAAACAAGCCATGTAAGAATAAATAATATGTTCACACCAAAAATTAACACATGTATCAGAGTTTTGCTGGTCGGGAAGAGATGGTCGAGAAGAATGAAGCAGAGTAACTTCTTTAGATCCGTTGTCTCGTGTAAAACCATAGGAAAGGTCCAAACTTTTGTTATTTTTCTTTCCCACCCTTCATTTGATGCAGTGAAGTTGAGAGCCTATTTAGGAAAAGGAGTAGAAGTGGTTTTTGATCAGCAAATCAAATGGTTCAGAACCAGAGTGCGTAATAAGCAAACATCTGGGTTTGGAAGCTTCTTTTCAGGAGATGATGTATCAACGAGATAAAAAAAAGGTGATTTTTCAACGTGATCAAAAGCAGGGGAAACACCTATAGAAATCCACTAGTGCATACTATCGACAGGTTCTCTACTGGAATGAGTAGTGCTAGAGCTGTAGGCATGAATATATTTTCCGAGTATTTATATAAAAAGTGTAGATGAGTGGTTGCAAGATATGGTTGTTTGGAGCATATTAGTTAGAGCACAAGCAGAACTGAGTTTGATGAGAGCCAATTCATGTGGCACATTGCTACTACTTTTTGTTATTGTTCTGATGAAAAAAATTAGTTTCAATTTGGACCAAATGGGATGCTACTTTGGCCTTAGGCCTATTAAGGGGCATTATTGCCATTTCCTTGGATGCTATTTTCATTGAATTTTGGTTCTCATGAATAGTAATTAACCTCTCAACCCAATAAATAAATAAATAAAAGTTAACCTCTACCTTCTTGACCAAGAGAAAAAGTGAGGGGGAAAAAAAAACGGAAGAGAGGAATATATTCAATAACTATAATCCTTTTTTTTATTAAAAATATTTTTTAGAAAAATGTATTTTTATTTTTTCATATTTATTTTAAGAAAAGTGGGATAATTATTAGAAAAGATTTTCCTTTATTTTGGAAAATAGAAACTCATCCATAGCTTAGGCATTGTTTGCTTTAAGGAAAAATATTTGTTCATGAAAAAACATTTTTCCTTGAAAAAGTTTTCTTGAGAAGTAACATACATTGAAATGTTTGATTAATTTTATAAAAATAGTTTTCCTTCGTTTATATAACTTCGAGGTAATTTATACATTTTAAATATAGAAAATAAAAAAATACATATATAATAAATAAATAAATAAATCTACCTAAAGGAAAAATATTAAAAAAAATAATAAATATTTTTTGATTATAAATGATTGGTGGATGGGCTCAAAAATCAATGGTAAAATAACTTACCTTTTTCATATCTTGTAAATTGTTTTTCCAAAAATAAGTTATGAATAAGTTTGTATTTCCAAAGTAAGGGAAAATATTTTCCATTAATTGTCTCATTTTTGCTTAAACAATCATGAAAATGAAATACATATTACTCAAAAACATTTTCATCAAAACAAACAGGGCCTTAGTTATCGAAAAACAACTTATAGATTATAAATGCATAAAAAATTTTACCATCAATTTATGATCTCTACCTACTAATTATTTACTACCAACGACATTTATTATTAATTTTTAAATTTTATTTAAGTAGATTATTATTAATTATAGAATATTTTTTAGTGTTAATTATCTTGATATTTTCATTATCAAATAAAGGAAAAATTGTTTTTATAAAACTAATCAATTATACTACTTACCATAAAAACTTTTCAACATTTTTCTATTAGTAAATTGTTTTTCTCGAAACAAACAATATACATCAATTATTAATTGTGATTACAGTTTCGAACATTGGATTGTATGGCCGGTCAATGTTATTTTATTCCTCTTTTGCTAAACAACAATCTTTCCCCTTCTCTCTCTCTCCTTGAATAAATTACATTAGAAGATATCAATGTTTGAGGATAAGTTTATTTAAGAAATCAACATTTCAAGTAGTTAAAAAGATGAATAAATGTTATAAGCGGTTAAAATAATGAATCAACATTTCAAGTAGTTAAAAGGAGGAATAAATGTTTCAAGTGATTAAAAGGATGTATCAATATTTTGTGAAGTGAGTCAAATAAGGTATGAATAATTGACTATTGATGAAAATTGAAGAAACTTAATTGAAATGTTGATATTTTAAATGAACTTTGGAAAACGTTGGTACCTCATTTGATTCACTTTGTGTGAAACGTTAATTCTTCTTTTTAACTATTTAAAATGTTAATACCTTAAATGAACTCACCTTAAAAATTGATACATTTTAATGTAATTTAACGCTCCCCCCTTATTTCTATAAAGACTTGACATGCCTAACTTAATAATCAAATATGCCTAGTCCTCAACCACATATAATACTTGAATATTACACGTAAGGTTATCCAACAAAAAGTTGTCTATGTTAAAAGTTTGCTAGCCAAATTTTTAAGTTATGAAATTATTTAATTAGATTCTGGAGACAACTAGATTTATAACAAGAAAACAAACTTCATAAAAATATTTCGTATTCTACTCCCATGAGTAGATCCGCTATCAGAACAAAACCATACCATCAGGTATCCCATATACATTTCATGATGTTAAAATGAACTTTAA
Organism: Combretum micranthum; assembly: GCA_024138025.1. Classification (NCBI taxonomy): domain Eukaryota; kingdom Viridiplantae; phylum Streptophyta; class Magnoliopsida; order Myrtales; family Combretaceae; genus Combretum; species Combretum micranthum. The sequence goes on along the minus strand of JAMXBD010003652.1, from coordinate 71,124 downwards.
AAACATAAATTACAAAACTCAGGCCCCACTAGACCCTCAAAAGAATATTACAAACTACAAAATATAAATCCAATCCTTCATACAAAAACAAATGAAATAAGTTCCATAGTTCTACTTCAATTCACTCCTCCTCCCAAAACTCCCATAACCCAACACAATTATCACCAATCATCAATCATCCAAGCAACACTTGGAAATAGACAATAACAATAACAACAACAACAATAATGATTGAAGCCCAGTAAACAGCAACACAACCACACATGAAGTGACACACAAGCTTAACTAAATGCAATGTAGCAATGACAAGTTATTATCTTTAATTTAAGGTAAACAAATCAACACTGGAGCACTCGTACTCTGGAACAATCTTGGGATCTTGGGGTCCTAAGTAACAGTAGCTGTTCAGGGAGTTGATATAGGCGGTTCAAATGCCTATGTCTCCTACATAATTTTACAAGAAAATTTGATATAGGTCGCCCAAATACCTATATTTCCTACATAATTTTAAAAGAAAATAACATCATCTAAGGTTCACAGCTATTACAAAACTCTGCTGATCCCAATCCATCATATCATTTAGTTCAGTCATCCCCATAAAATGTGAACCATATCATATTACTTCTCTCCAAGCCTAAGTAGACATTGCACAGATATTGTTTGCCCTATTAGCTATTCGCTGAGCCACTTGTAAATGTCATTGCATCATGATGTGGGCGACTTAAGCGTTTAAACTACTGTGCTCACTCTGGACAAGGTTGTTGCTCCCAAAACTGGATTCAATAGAACATGCACGAGCAACTCTCATTTATTAAGCTGAGTTTAAGTTTTAATTCATTTAGGATACCTATCCTATCATACAACACACAAGTTTGTCATGCTAACGTGGCAGTTTGCCACATACAATATTAAGACTTAAGAATGATTATCTTAGTCACGCGAAAGTCTCAATATTTGTAACTCCCTAAAATAAGGCATTACAACCTGCCACGTGTCCTCTCTTGAATAGGACACGTTAAGGCTGTAATATCCACAAATATACAAATATCACCTATAAACACACACATAGGGTATCTCATAAGATATTCAACACAACCTATATAATCTGGAAACACAAATATCCTTCATAACATTCTTGTTTAACATACAAATATCCTAGTTGGCATAACCACAAGCCAACAATCCAACATAACAACTTAAATTGTCTACAAGAGAAATCCTTCATTTACAATTTAGTCTTCCAACGACAAATGAACCAATAACTATTCATAAAACATAAATAAGCAAAATACAACAAAACTAAGTCTTCCACATATCGGACACTTCTTCTCTACCATGAACCTATAATCAACAAGTTAACTTTCAGCTAGATAGTCAGGTTCACTATCGCCATCCTCCTGATCAAAGATCAAATAATAACCCGAAAGATCATATATAATGTCTTCATCACCCATACCTAAAATTTTAAAAAGTAAGCTGTGAAGCCTAGTATGATAACTCCAATCCTTAAAAACAAATGCAAAAGCACACGCAATATATATATCAAATGCGATTTATTCTAATGCAACCAATCGGTTTGTTATCTTTTTATAGTCAGCAAATCAACACAGTTCGGAACTACGCATACTATAGTCCTGAACTCGAAGTAACTCAGGCTCTTCTTTAAAAACAACCAACTCTTTGAAAATAAGGTAATTATATACATATATGGATCAATGGGTACTCTCCAAACATCCCCGTTTCCCCTTAATTCTACCGGAATCATATCAAAGCACGAGTCCACTAGGAACAACCTCATGCTAAGATCATCAGGATGCCTCATCTGTCACGCTCCAAAGGGTACCCTACGCGACAGTCCACCACACGCGATACTTAAACTTAGTGACACCTTAGTCATCCCATAAGTTTACATATCGAGCGTAAGGTGTACTTTCACAACTTTAGGATCACACTTTGATTGAGTAGTCTTAAGAAAATTCATACATAACATTAAGAATATAAATCACAACAAGATAATAGTTAAACCTTACAAAAGACAAGGGGGCATACCCCGCCCAAAATAATAGGAGTCAACATCGTTTAGCTCCAATTACATATATCTGAATTTATATTAAAGAGATTTTCCTAAAAGTCCAGCCTATACTAGGTCCCGACTTCCTTAAAGCTCTTTAATCCAATGTAGTAAACCTGCACAAGGTGTCTCTCGGAACATCCAAAATAGGACACTGCAACAAAAAACTATTGGAGTATAAGCTAAATGCTTAGTGAGATTCATTTTCCAAGTAACATACTCGATCAAGCTAAAATATCTATACAAGCAGTTTATAAGTAAGCACCATATGAATGCAAGCAAATGAGCAAGCAAGCATATGACTTTCGGTAGTCATAAGTGAATGAATTTACGCCCTCCATTCGGGGTTTGGGGTAGTTCATAAGGTCATGCAACTACAATTTCCAATGTTGGTCCATAAGACATGCGACCATAGTCCACATCTTAAGTGGGGTGGTCCATAAGCCATGCTGTCACGCCCCAACGGGTACCCTAAACGTGGCAGTCCGCCACACTCAATATTAAAGCTTAAGTATGACAACCTTAGTCATTTCCAAAAGCTTTTATATTAAGTGTAAGGCTTACTTTCACAATTTTAGAGGACCATATATGGAATAATGAAGCTTAAGGAGATATAAAAACATATTAAGAAAAGAAGAATCACAATAATTATTTGTCCATGGCATAAACTGTGCATACTTAGGAACAATTTCGTAAATTACTAAGCTATTATATAAATATTTGCATGCTAATACTATGATGTACTTTATCCAGAGTTCTAATATTCAAAAGGGATTACCTGCCCACATGGTCCACGTGGCCTTAGCCATAAGTACGGAAACTGCAAAAGGTAGCTATCGGGGTATAAGCTAATAGGCTTAGTGAGAACTATTTCCATAAATAACTTCTTGTAACAAGATTCAAACAAGTTGGTTAATCACACATATGTAATGCATCAAACACGTGGGCAAACAATCATATAGCTTTCCGGGAACTATATGTTGAATGGATTTACGCCCTCCATTCGGGGTTTGGTGATACTCAAAACAAGTAGTTTTGATGATAAAAATTTAAGCTTGCGAGCACACATCGCCAAGCATTCAATAAAAACTTTTATACTTGCGAGCACTCATCGCCAAGTATTCCGAACCTACTTGATTGACCTTGCTTTCGGATCAACCGCCAAGCATATTCCATTAAGCCGCCAAGCAATCGCTTTCGGATCTTCCGCCAAGTGTTGCTTTCGACATGAGCCTACTATCCTTCTCACCCAAGGATAATATCCCAACCATGTAATGTGACTCACTTCGTGGTATGCATGAGTTCATTAATTTATAAAGTCATAACATAATTATTTTCAACTTTATGGTGATCAAGGAATTTCACACAAATCAATATTATACTAAAACAATCACTTAGAACAATTCGGGCTTCGATATTCTTAGAATTCTTTCAAGGAATTATTTACATGCATATCGGTTTATCTTTTCCTAACTCTAGTGCAACTAATTTACAAGCACAACAAGTGTAGCATTTAATGGAAATAAACTCACGATGCCATTGTCGTCTATTCCTCTAAGCGGATGAGTCGTTCACACACTCCACTAGATCGTAATAGTTCTCGGGGTGAAGAAATCCTTCCTCGGGGTCACCTAACCAAAGGAAATACCCATAATGAGTTTTTCTTGAAGATCTTCTTGAATTTTGACAAAACAATGTCAAAGAACGTTAAAGTTCGTATGGAAGAATGTTCCAACTTAAAATGGCCATAACTTGGTCATTTTAACTCGGAATCGCGCATATAATATACCGATTTCTATCTACTCGAAAAGATCTACCCATTTCTAAAATTATTTCCCACAAACAAAGCCACATAGGCTCCGAAAAACTGGTGACAAAATTCACCACGGATTTTCAAGTAAAAACAACTTTGGTTCAAGAAATCAAAATTTGTTTGATAAATACTTAGTTATCTATATAGTTGGAAAATTCTCTTTTTATGACTATACTCATACTTAAGCATGCTCAAATGTCTTGTTGTCCAAATTATTTTTCTTAAGTAAAACAATGTCGGTTTGAAGCTTTTCGGAAATTGTTTTTGTGAATTTCTTTGAAATGAATACCTTGTTTATTTTGTTTTCTAAAAATGTTTTATGTTGGTTTTATTTATCTTTTTCTAAGTGACTTTTGAAATAAAATTTTCTACTTTCTAAGTTACATAATAATATTTTTGAAGTTTTTCTAGAAAATATGCTTTTCCTTATTTTCTTGTGTAAATTCCTTTGTTATTTGTTTTGGCAAAAATCTTTACTTGATATTTCTCATTCTTTTTCTCATGTCTCTTTCAAAAACAATTATCATGCATGAAATTTGTTTTTTTATAAAAACAAGTGGAACAATTAAGGACTTTTGTAGAAAAACTAATTTCTATAATCTTATTAACTTTTCTTGTAACTTGAAAAGAAATAATTTTATTATTTTCAAACCATAAATTTTCTTTGCCATTTAGTTTGCAAGGTCTTTACTTAAAATTTCCTAGTCATCCATCTTATTTTCTTTATGAAAAGAACCATTTTTGTCAACAAAATATTTTCTTTTGAAAAGCAAAGTAAAGTAACAAAGATTTAACTAGCTTTTAAGTAAAAATAGTTTCTAAATTTATAGCGAATTCTTTTTGTAACTTGAAAATGAATGAGTTTATTTTTGTTATCTTATATTTTTATGTTTCACATAAACTTGTTTCTAAGTGACAAAAGTCTTCTTTTATTTCATTATCTTTAGAGAACAAAACTTTTGGACAACATTCTAAATGAACATGATTATGAGAATAATAATAAACAAAGTAACATAAAGCATAAATAATAAAATCAAGTATTGGAGTCTTAGCTTTTTCAAGGCTCCCGGGACTAAGAAATAAACTAGTCCCATAAAGAAATAAAATGAAAGAAGAAAAACTTGTTTTGACTTGATTAGGACAAGTCTAAGACTAGAGACTAGTCTTATAAACAACTTGAAATAAATAAATTGCATTGAAGTAAATAAATTGCATGAAAGGTAAATAAATTGCAAGATTATGAGCTTATATGCTCTAAAGAATATGTATATAGTTATTTAGATATAGTAGATAGTTATGAACATAAAAGAAATATAAAGAACATAAAGGAACATAAAGAAATTGATATTATGAACAAAAACAAAGTATGAATCTAATGTTGCTTTCTTAACCTTCATGGTTTTAGAAAACATACACTAAGCTCATACTAAGTAGATGAACATGGAGACTTCTTGAAGAACTTTTACCTAAAGGAGATGAGCCTAAAGAGAACTTCTTGAAGACTTCTTGGAGAGAAATTCTAGAGAGATTTTGAGAGAGTAATTTTAGTATAGAAGTGGTGTGAAAGAAGTGAAAGAGGAGGGGGTATTTATAGGAAAATGGGGAGTGATTTTTGGATGAATAAAATAAATGCAAAATTAAAACAAATGGAGAGGGAAGAGAGAGAGAGAGGTGCCGGCCACATTTGGAGAGGAGAGAGGAGTGATTTAATTTTTGTATTTTGTTAAATAAAAGATGTAATAAGTAAGGTAGATGTGATATAAAGTTATGGGAAAGGTAAAAAGTTAAGATAATAGGTTATGTAGAGTGTAAGAGTAGGTGTAAGAAAAAGTAGAGATAAAAGAATAGTGTAGAATAGTAATGAATAGTGTAATGTAAAGTAGATGTGACAATTAAAGTACCGGTAGTAAGAAAATACGCGTATAATAGCTATATTGTTATTTTTACTTACCGAAAAATTATGAAATTGATATTTTTGGAAAACTTATATTTTTACGAGTCTAACGGTATATTCGGAATATTTTTACTATTCCGGGCTTCCGGACACGTTTTTCGAGAACTGTCCGATCGGGTTCGAAGGACATCCGAAATTCACGAAACTGAAACTTTTATAAAACCTATGGTTATTACGAGCTATTTGAGCTACTTAACCCAACTTCGTTTTTCCGGGCCAAAGAAAACGGCAATGCAGATTTAGTTGACACGGCAATACTAGGGTTTTATTGACCTTTAGGGTTTCGTTTGACTTCCGGTTAGGTTTTTGTGCTAAACCGATTCCGAAAATTCAGGGGCTTACACATGCGACCACAATTTTATGTTGGTCCATAAGTCATGCAACCATAGGTTTCATTATTTGAATGGGGTGGTCCATAAGTCATGCAACCCTAGTCCCCTTCATCAAAGACCCGCTGCCTCCCAAATACACCTTTGTCCCACCAAAGGCATACTCGACAATGATATGCGACTCACTACGTGATATGCATGTACAATTTATTCATTATAATCATGGTATATTAATTAGATAATTTTAAAAGTGACCATACAATTTCAGACATTCCAAATCTATACTAGCTCATACAAGATTATTGCAACAAAGCTGCCTCGATATACTTATCGTTCATTCATGCAAGTTTAGATCACCATCAATCACAATTTTATCTTTTCCTAAGTCTTAATGCCCACTACTACTACAAGCACATCCAAGAGCATAATTAATTGAGAAATGAATCACTTGTCCATGTAGTGAAATCACTAGCGTAATATTCTCGGGAAGTGGTAACCCGTCTCCAATTCACTAAGTACAAGAATACCCTCAATGAGTATCTCTTATGAAGTTCTATTAACTTAACATTTTATTTACTAAGTTCGTCGATTTCCGCCTAGGTTGAATCCTTAACTTAAAAAGGTCATATCTAACTCATTTTAACTCGGAATATTAGCTTATAATATAGATTTATACCTACTTCGAAAGAGCTATCTATTTCTAAAGTTAATTCAAAACATTTAAGATCATTTAGGGGTCGGAAACATACTGTACAGTAGGGTTGCAAAATTCCAGATTTTGAGCCTTTATGAAAAATTGCCATATCTACTCATTCAACTACTTAAACCAACTTATTTAGTCCTAAACTTGCAAGGAGATTCTCAAAACAAAATTAAGAGATTTCACACTTATCTAATCCCAAACATAAGGTTCAAATGAAACTTCTAAGAATCCATTTTCATAAAACCGAAATTTACAAGTCAACTCATTGTCTTGTTTTGAGTAATTCCTTTGCTAAAACTTACTTAGTTCAATGAAAATAATTTTCCTATATTATATATCATCAAAGCATTCCATTTTCAATATAAAATACTTGTTTTGAGATCAAAAAGAAGGTTTTCAAAATTGGTCCCCATAATTACGAATTTCCACTTTGAAATTTACAATGAAAACAAGACCTAAATTTTGTCTTCTACAAAGCACTTGATTTATGCATACCTCTTAGGAAAACTCATTTAAACTTATGAAATTTCATTCCTTAAGATATCTATACAAGAGCCCCTTATATTTTTGTCTAAATCTTCATTTAAAGTTGAATGATGGGTTCCAAAAATAGGTCTTGGTCTTGATCCGAATTATCATAATTTTATTTTGGACATATCTCTTGAGAAAATTCATCAAAACTCATGAAAAACAACCCATTACATATTATATCCTAAGAACCCTTCATTTCTTGAATAAAATCCTCATTTGTGAGTTGAAAAACATATTTTTATTTTAGGTTCTTGTCTTGATCCGAAAATGAAATTTTTGTTTTTGAAAATAAACTTTGAAAATCAACTTTGATTCTTGTAAGATGAAGTCTTGATGATAGACATCCATCAAACCTTCATTTTATTAACAAAAACTTCCATTTTAAGGCTTAGAAGAGGGTTTTTAAAATAGTGCATTGACAAGTTACGAATTTTACTTTTTCATTCAAACTCAAATCTAAGATCTACTCAATATCCAACCATGAGAACATAAGAAAAACTTGGTAGTAGGACTTAAACTTCTAGATCTACACATAAACATAACTAAAGCTTGGTAAAACTCTAGATCTACAAACTATCACAAAAACAAGAAGATAAACAAGCCTTCAAGATATCAAATATACTAAGAACAAAAGAGATCATCATCTAGAGAAGTGTTTCAACTCTTGGCATCATCATCCATAGCTTTTCAAGCTTGTGGAATGTCCTTTGATGCATGAAACATCTATGGTATCATCCTAGAACATCTTATAAGAGCAAAAGGAAAGATCACCTCAAATACTTGCAAAAAAATATGTGGAGCAAGAAATAAAAATGGTGGCAGCTTGTTTGTGGAGAAGACAAGCCAAGAAGAAGAGAAAGAGAGGGAAAAAGAGAGAGGAAAAATATGGGTTTGTAAAGATGAAAGAGGGAGGGAATGAGATGCTTAAATAGAGATAAAAGTGTGTTAAATAAATGCAAAAAAAAAAATAATAAAACCATCAGCTGCACAAGGGGGAGGGCTGGCGTGATTTTTGGGAGTGTGGGGGGAGTGGTTTAGTTGAGTTGAAATTGTAATTTTGAAAGTGTAACTTGTAGCTTCCATTCTAACTAAAAGAGACTTTTTAAAATATCAAATAATTGATTAAAAATAATGAAAAGTGGCTAATTATGGGGAATGGGCAGCTGCAATTTTGGGAAATATGGAGTGTAGAAAAAAGCAAAGAAGACATAATAATTGTAGTAATGATAATGTATGTGTACTTGAGATGTGGGTTGATAAAGTGGCTTTTTGAATAAGAAAATATATAAAATAAATTAAGAAAAATATTTTATTTAAGTAGCAGAATTTTATGATTTAAATAAAATAATCAGTTAAATTATTTTAGAAATTTAACAATTAAGTTACCGGTAAGAGTAAAATAAGCTTATATGAGCTATAACTGATATTTTTAGAATCGAAAAATTCTAAACTTGATATTTTTGAAATCCTTATAAAATACGAATCTAAAAATATTAAAGATATATTTTAAATTTTCCGAGCCCCGGGACACGCTTTCCAAAGCAGTATCCAAAGGTTCAAAATAAGCCGAAAATAAACCAATCTGATATTTTTAATAATTCAAATATTATTACGGACTATTCTAAACACTTTAATTATTTTTCAACTCCTCGATCTACGAACTCGGGTTTACAGGATCTAAACTGTAGGGTTTTACTCAAGATCCGTTGACTTAAGGTCTCCGGTAGACTTTCCGGTTTAAGGTTAAGGCTTAGAAAACAGGGGTTTACATCATCAGTATCACTCTCTGCCAGGTCTTTACTGGTCAAAGCCAAGCACAATCAAGCAGACAATTATTAAGCCGTATAGAATTAAGTTTATTATAAAGTTCTATCCTTATAACCAATAAAGCAATACTAATCTTACAAGCAAAAACAACAAGTAGGAATTGGTCGTACCTTTCTCAAATTTAGGAATACAACTCAAATTCTCAAATCCGATATCAACAACAACAAATACTCCACAAACTCCTATATCAACACCAACATCAATTCCATAAACTCTAAATATCTTATTACAACATATATACATCCAAAAAAAAAAATAAACATGTTATCAATATGTCCCATTAGACATGAATTCTCTAAAAACTGTAACCTAACAAGGAAATCTTTGATATCCGCACCGTCTACTTCGATCAAACTCCACAAAATCCACAAGAACAACGATAAACTCCACAAATTATCAAATATTTCTCCATAAATCCTTTATTACATAACATAAAGAACGTATAAGAATTGTCTAATCGTACATTGATTAAAATCCATCAACGAAAAGACGAAGCTTACTGATTGGATCACCAAAACCTGACTCACATCCACAAATTTAGATTCCAACCAAAGCTAGGGTTTTTCTCTCACAAATCCTTCAAGAACATCAATAAAAAGAAATCATGTATAAATCCGTAGAAAACATGTTGTAGATGGTTAGAACACTTACTGAAATCAATCCTAAGCCTCACAAGACCTAAAGCACGAAGAACAGACCTTAAATGCTCTGAAGGAAAGAAGAAAGAACGAGGAAACGAAATCTGTCGAAATCTGTTAACCACTCATGTATATATAGAATTTTACTCTTATGCCAGCAAATTAAATTCCTACGTCGGCTGTCACACCCCATAGGGGTATCCTAAACATAACAGTCGGCCACATGCCATATAAGACCCTCGAATTACTATCCGAGTCTTTCGGGAGTCTTGTATTGATGTAAGACGTCCCTTTACAATAATAGAATACTTTATTCAATGGAGTTAAGAAGTTTAATGTGGCATTTAATAGCATTAGATAATAAATCAAAATGCATATATATAAAATTACAAATTCTAAGGGGCATTCCCCCGCAAAAGAATATTAAAGGTCCATTATAGTCATCCAGAGTCTTTAGGATTCCGGTGGAAGTCTAAACAAAAATTGAATACAACTTCTATAGGAAACACCTAGCTCCTGTACCTGAGTTGTAGCCTGCCTTGGCCTAAACCAAATAAACTCGTGTTGCAACAAATAAAAACTATAGGGGCATAAGCTATACTAGCTTAGTGAGTGAAAACTTCCATATTGCAATTAAAACATATCATTCAAGCAAGTGATTAATCAGACAAATGATATGCACCAAACACGTGAATTCAACAAACATATGACCAGCCGGAAATCATATGTGGATGAACTTACGCCCTCCATCCCGAGTTAGCAGATTAACAAATCCTGCGGTACGACACCGTTTAGGCTCATGGTCAACCAACTCATATATTCATTTTATGGATCACGATTAACCAACTTATATTCGTTTTATGGATCACGATTAACCAACTCATATTCGTTTTATGGATCACGAAAAACCAACAAATGCTAATGCTCCATCCCCATCGTGTTATGAAAGCGTTCAATTTCTTTTTTCCATTCGAATAATCAATTATACCAATTCTTATAAGTGATCAAGCAATACTCGCAGACAATCAATCCTAGCTCATCTATACAACATGCAATGATTTATCACCCGGCTTCGATATTCTTTAAATTCAACTTCACATAACACAACAGACAAAATATAATTCCATTCAACCCCATCATGCATATTCATTTTATCTTTGCTAAGTAACTAGTGCAGCTATCATTACAATCACAAGCAATAATTGAAATTGGAAATGATACTCACTCGGCCATGGTACGCCAGTCTTTTAATAGTAGTAATCGGGTGGTAGGGATTCGTCGGTCTCGGGATCACCTACCAAAGAAGAATACCCTAATGAGTACTTCATCACTTAACTAATCCAAACTATGTGTCAACACTAATAAAAATCGTGATTCTCGCTATTTGCAGAAGTTCCAACTTAAAAAGGCCATAACTTGGTCATTTTAACTCGGAATTTCGCAAATTTTATATTGATTTCTATCTACTTCGAAAGATATATCTATTTCTAATATTATTTCCAAGTTTTGAAAACATTTAGGTCACGGAACAGAGGGATCAGATCTGATCAGTAACCATTCCTATTTCCGAAAAATAGTTTTTGCACTTGTTTAAAATGTATCTAGTTGATGATTCAAGTATATATGAAGTATGAATGATTTCCTATCATGAATGACATGTGATGAGTTCAATGTATGCATGATCTTGATGATTTTTGGTAAAAGAAACTTTCAACTTCTTAATTTTGCAAGACTCCAGCAATAACTACTTCTTGAAAATCCACTTTTCTGATTTTGACATCACACTAGTGTTTTGGATTCCATTCTTAGAAATTCCTAGTTATCTTAATTAAAATGAGTCTTCATCATCTATACTATCCAAGACCTTCATTTCTACACAAAAATTTACATTTTTCACTTTGCAAATATGTTTTTAAATAGGCTTTACTCAAAAATCCAAATTTTAGAAAATCTACTTTTTGAATGATTCCTTTGAGAAAACTCGTGTAATGCATTAAAATTTAAGGCTTTACTATATTCACTACCTAAGGACTTCATTTAACACATAAAACATTCATTTTGAGCTTGAATAATAGGTGTTTACATAGGCATCATCCAAAGTTACGAATTTTACAATTCTCGGCAATGGGTACTTGTTCTTTATGGTAACTCGGTTTAATTCTCGGTAATCTATGCATAACCTCATGGAACCATCTTTCTTTTTGAAAAATAAAATTGGTGCTTCCCATGGTGATACACTAGGATGGATAAATCCTTTATCCATCAATTCTTGTAATTGTATTTTTAATTCCTTCAGTTCCACAGGTGCCATTCGGTAAGGGGGTTTCGATACTGGTTCTGTTCCCGGTACCAAATCGATTGAAAATTCTACTTCTCTTGATGGGGGTAAACCTAGTAGTTCCTCAGGAAATACATCCGAATATTCATTCACTGTTCGGATATTTTGAATATTAGGTTTCTCTGGTTCACCTTCCATAGCATTCATTATGCTTCTTTTCAATTCTGTAGCTTCCTCTTCATCCACTTTGATAACAGTCATCCTAGTTTCATGATCCTCAAGTAATTCTCCTATGCAGTGTCCTCTTCTTCCTTGACAATCCATAAATGATATTGTGTTAAGTCGACAATCAATCTTTGCTCCTACCATAGTCAACCAAGTCATGCTTAGAATGACTTCATACTTGTGTATATTCACCAAAATAAGATCAACAACTGATTCTTGTTCACCCAGTCTTAATGGGTATCTTTTAGCAATCTCACGGGTTATGACCAACCTTCGGTAGGAGTAGAAATCCCTAATCTTTTATCCATAGTCTCACTGGTTAATCCTATTTGTCTTTCCAAATCATCTTTGATGAAAGAATGCATTGCGCCAGTGTCAAACAACGCGTACACAGGATGACCTTTTACTTGTATGATTCCTATTTATCAGGTAATAATTCTATATAATAATTGACTTAAATTTCTAGCCTATGAGTCTAAGTGTGCTTGTGCATTATAACATAACAACAAGGTTCTATGCACATACCTGCAATTAGCCCGGTATCCTCAATTTTTGCATTATCCCAAATATTTTCTTCATTAACTTCTTCTATTTCTTCTTCCATTGGGATTCCTTACATGACATAAACTCTAGTGGTTCCGATGGCTTTATTTGCATTATTATCTCTTCGATTTGCTGCTGTTCCCATTGCTCCTTTTTGTTAGGAAGATCCTGATCGTTGTGGGCAATTGGTAGATATATGCCCGACTTTTCCACAAATAAAACAATGGGCTCCACTCCTCTTTGGACATGAGATGGCCATGTGTCCACTTTCTCCACAATAATAACATTTGTGTTGCAATTGAGGACAATCTCTTGGGAAATGGGATTTCTTGCATTTCCAACAGGTAACACCACTTTTTCCAGTCATTCCACTCTTTATTCCACCTCTTTTTATGAATTTGGTCTTTTTAGGGATAAAACTGATTCTCGAATTATCAAAGGTTCTCTTCCCATATGTTTGTCCTCTTTTCTTATACCTTTCGACTTCATAAACCTTTGCACGTTCAATAACTCGTGCTTTCTCCACTAAAGCAGCAAAATTAGACATCTCAAACTCAGCAAGCCTTCTCTGGAAATGTGGCTCTAATCCGGCCATAAAAGTTTGTCTCTTCAACTCATCACTGTTCTTATATGCATCAGGGGCAAATTGTAGTAGTCTATTAAACTCATGCTCAGACTCATCAATAGTCTTGTTTCCTTGACTCAAATTCATTAGCTCGGTACTATATTTTGCCTTTAAGCTTCCGGGGAAATATTCCTTTAAAAATTCCCGTTTGAATGTTTCCCATGTCACCGGCTGTGGCAAGGTCCTTAATTTAGAATCCCACCAAATTCTTGCCCTTAAACGTAATAGATATGATCCATAGGATGTCTTTAAGTCTTCAGGTATTTGGAAAGCATCAAACGACCTTTCAATTTGAGCTATCCAATCCTCGGCTTCTTCAGGTTTGCCAAGATGCCCTTCAAATATCTATTGCACTTGATGAATTCCGGTAATAAATTCCTTTGAGCTCGGTGTAGTGGTAATAATTCTTGTCCAGGTTGTCCGATTGTTTGTACTCTCGGGGTAAGTTCAGGGGTTTGTCCTGAATTTCCAGGCTTAGTATTTGATGGTTGAGTTGACATATTAGAATTTCCCGGTCTCCCACTAGTTTCTTGAGATACATTGGGTGTCTCACTTGATGGGGACATTATCTGATGTGTTTGTCCCGTTCTTAAAGCTTGCAATATCAAAACGTTCTGTTGTTGAATTGCCATAAGTATAGCTTCTCAGCGATCCTGAGGCGGCTCAAATGCATTATTAGGTTGGTTTGCTTGTGAGGACTCACCTCTTCCTCTACTATTTCCAGCTCTTGTCCTTGGTACTCTATCAATATTAGAGATATTTTTAGTAACAATATGTAATTCGAACAAAGTTTACGAATTTAAGCATCTAATCTTAATGTCAACCTTATAAGCTATTTAGAAATTCACATCATCATACACAAATAAAACCTCCATTACTATTAAACATAAGTTACATTACATAGTCAAAACTCATAGTACATATGGTTGACAAAAAGATCTACCATCACAACTATTATGCCTAATACTACTATGTACATGTCAAAAGTGGCATTTTACAACTAGTAGCTCATTGGTCTTCTATTTACATATCATAACTCATATCTCAATCAGTCACTTCTCAAGTCTCTCTCCTGGGATCACGATACAGGGGCCTCTTACCCCTATCCGTAGGATCCAAATCAGGGTAAATATCAACACTATTGGAGTCGCTCTGACTTCCTTCTGACTCCTCTTCTGGTTCTATTTGCTCACCTTGCTATGGTATTTGTACAGGATTAGGCTCTCTAATTCTTAACCTAGCTGTCCTAGGGGTCTCGGGTATTATTGGTGTTGGGACAACTTGGTCCATATCATTTGTTTCTAAAAACTCTGGATGCTCCACTTCCCAAGGAATCCACCCTCCAAAAGGTGGTCCAAGATCTGGATGCAATGGCTCGGGCTGAAATGTATGCATATATGCATCATATACTTGCCTATATGTCTCATTTGTTGTAGCCAAAGCCTCCCTTAAGCATTGATCCTCAAATCCTCTCCTGTTTCTATTCTCTCTTTTTGCCATGCCAGTTCCTCCTACAGGTGTCCCAAATGGACCATCTCCCGGTGCTCGTGATCGAGTCTCCATAGTATGTGATGTTTCGGCAACTCGCTTAGTATGGGAGGGTGTTCTATGCATGTGTACTGAATCTCCTTCAGGTATCATTGGTGGTTTAGTCATCAAGTTACCATAAGAAAATTGTGTACCAAGAGCACAATCTAGCATCTGGCCATCAGTAAATGGATCAGTATCCCTAACTCCCACATGATCACTTCTTATATCATGAGCATAGATTTTTCCTCTTCCAATGGGCTCCCAGAAGCGAAAGTCTGGAGGAAGTGGCTTAAGAGATTTTGCAGAAACAATAAATACAATATCATCTATCTCAATACCTCTACCTTTCTCCTTTACTGTCCTTTCCAATCTATATATTACCTCTACTAGAGTACCAGCATTTGGAAAAGCCCTCTCTATTAGCATCAGCCATTCTTTAAACAAAGGTAGCAGTCCCTTTTTCCAAGTGCTATACACTTCATCTAGCTTCATGATAATGCCATTAAGTACCATGTCTTCTAGTAATACTCTAAGCCTCCTCTGGTACTCTGTCAAATTCTCCATATCTAACATAGCAAAAGATTCCCATCTCCTTAAGCATGTATCCCGGTCATCCTAAAACAAAACACAACAAAATAAAAGTGCATGATTAATCAAAATCACACAAATTTATTTTCATTTGTTTAGCTGTACCTATTCTTAAATTACTTATCCTATGCTATCCTATGACTACTTCATTATTGTTCTTGTATTTCTTATGTATAGTCATCTTTCTTATCATTGCAACCAGGCTCTGATACCAACTAAGAAATGTCACGCCCCAGAGGGTATCCTAGTTGTACTGTATTGTATGTAGTATTGATTCCTATACAATACAACTACTTACTCTAAGGGATGTGATATAAAAACAGGATCTTTTAAGTTGCTTGATAAGAAATGATGTACATACATAAAATATACAAAACAGATAAAATAAACTTCATATAAAGTCTGTATAAACTATTACAAACTGTTTTATCAACTTACAACTAGGAACGTAAAATAGATGTAAGTTTAGTAATACAAGAGATCTTAATCTCCATCAATTACTTCCATAACTTGCTAACTTGGCTTCCTTACCCGTTCTAACCCTCAAGATGGTACTAGCCATGGTTTGAGAATGATCCTGAAAAATCTATTGGAGTATGAGCATTTCTACAGCTCAGTGAATAACCATCACATATTACACATCAAGCACAACAAACAAGTAATTTATTAAACAAGTGTAATGTAACATTCAAGCATATGTACAATCATAAGTCTGGAGAACCGGAATCTAAACAGGATGTAGATTTGCGCCCTCACATCGGGGTTGAAGGAACCTAGTCAAGGATCATAACCTTATGACCTACCTGCTCAGGAGAAACAGAGAACCATAGGAATAACAACACTCACTTTATTCTTTACTTTATGATTATAGTTTCTTCACTCAATTTCCTTTTGGAACAAAGAGACTCCATTAAGTATTAGTTATTTCAAGCCGATACCATGGGCGGCGTTCCTTCTTTTGCCAAGTAGTTCTCGTGGAACCAAACAGAACAAGGATAATCTTGGAAGAACTAGGAAATTTACATCTAGAAAAACTAAGCATTAACCGAGATCCGAAATACTAACACGTAGCAAGCCGTCACACTTTTATGCAATATTTATGCAAGTTATGCAATGCTTGATCCTTTAAGTTATAAGCCTGTCAGTTATAAGTTGATTATAAGACGACCAAGCAGTTTACAGACAATATTCGACATGCTTCAACAAATTTCCACAAAAATCTTGTTATCACTTTTAATAAGCATAATTTGGCATTCAATTCATCCACCACTTTAACAAGAACAATTCCCATCCCCACATGCATCATACAATCATTTTCATATATAAATTTAGATGCTACTAATATTACAAACACAAACAATGTAATAGATCAGAGTTACTCACCGCTCATGGTGCTTTCAATCGTAGTAATCTTCCGGGAAGTCTAAATTTGACTCAGATTCACCTATTAGATGAATGAAGTTTCATAAATCAGATAATTGACTTTGTAATTAATTTTTAATGAGTGTCTAAGTATCCTATATTAGTTTTAGCCTAAGTAAAGTCATTTCTATCAATTCTAAAGGTAGTCTATATTTAATTGTTTAAAGACTTATGAAATATCTTATATTTTTATAAAATTCGTGTAAATATACTTTTTCTACTAAAAGTGATCTAATTAGTTCAAAATTCATGTTTTTAGTACAAAATCTTTAAGTATACTTATATTACTTATTTTAGCTTACATTTTTATGTATAAATAAGTGTTAAAAAGCTTATTTTACCTATGGTATGTTAGTTACTTAATTTATTTGTTTGTAACTAGTTTTCTATAATTAGTGTAAGACTTTCTTAGGTCTTATTTTTATTTCTTAGTCTTTTTATTAAGCTTCTACTAATGGAAAAGAATTTTATTGAACTTCAATCTATCTTATCCATTAATGTGTTTAGTGAAGACAATATTTTCTATTATTGTTTACTTTGTCTTTCAACCTTATGTAAGATGAATTCTTAATTAGAATTAAGGAGTTCCATTTAGATTACTAATGACTATTACTACATTATTTTTAAGTTCATCAAAGTAATTGTTGTGTATTCGATTTGTAGCATATTTCTTAAGATTGTTTCTAATCCATTTAAACTCCTTGTTTACATTTTAGTAAATTTCTATTATGAGTCTTAAGTTCAAGACTTCTCATAGGTAATATATTGGCTAGTTTTATTCGTTTAGATGACAATTATAATATGTCTACTATTTTTTTGAATCATAAATTCATGAGCTAGAGTTTTCAAGACAATAGTCTTGTAGTGACATCAAAGTTTGATTCTAGGGTTTTCTAATGCCTAGACTAATTTTCTTCAAAGTTTCTCTTCATTCTAATTCATTCAAAATAATCATCCTACATTATTTCCACTTACACCATCAATATAACTTTATGGAGGCTTCTAATAAAATGTCTATGGTAATGTTTGTCATTCATTTTCCTAATTTAGAGTGAGAAAATTAATCAAAGATTAGTATAGACCTTACCTTGAGAGTGTAGAGGAGTAGATGACAATTCCTCCTTATTTTGATTGAGACCTACATATTTTAGTAATTTGGTAAGTCTACTACATTCTATGAATAAAATAACTAACTATATAAATTCTTACCTTTGTTTCTAAATTGTAGAATGGTTGGAGTCTTGATTAGTTGATCTAAATTTGTTGGGAGGTCAAATGTGAAGGCTAGAGGTTGCAAAGGAGGGAAATTTGAAATTGTGGAATGTGAGTGTGTGTGTGTGTGCAAATTACGGTGCAGCAAGGGGAGGAGTGGGCTGGTAGTTGAGAAGAGTTTTAATTTTTCTTGTTGACTTGGTCATATATTTATAGAGGTAGGTAACTTATTATTGAAGAGTTAAATTAATTTAATTATTTTTTTTATCTAATTTCTGCTGGATGTAGGGGCTGTCACGATGAAGTTAAGGGAGAGGTGGGTAGTTTTCCAAGTCCATTTTGCTGATTTGTAAGTGTTATATTAAGTGTAATAATTAAGGCATTATTGGAGCAATTTAATTGGGTCATTTGTCCAAGTTTGGAACCTCTTATTCTACCCAATTTAACCTTGTGCAAGTGGGAACTATAATAATTTTAGAACATCAACATGGAGTCCAATTTTACTGTAACTCATACCTACAATTTGGTAAAATAGTAAAAATTTAAATATCTAACTAATTACGTCAAAAACTATCCCCTACGAGTATATTAATATCAGTTACATAAAAATTTTATTAAAAAAAAATTAATTTAGGTCTCAAAATATTTCTACAATATGGTTGACTTCAAATTTTAAGTTTAAAATTTATGCGATTTAGTATTTTTAAAGTTTTGTCTTACGCGATTAGGGTTTCGGGGCCTAAAAGGTCAAAATATAAAATTGGTGTCTATGGACTCTAAATTTTCTAATTAAAAATATGGTGGTCTAAATTTTTATTTGAAGTCTAGATTATTAATTATGGGTCCATTTATAGCTTTTTAGTACGTATTTATAATCCTAATAGTTTATCTTTAATGGGTCATTCTTATCCGTATACATACTATAAGTTATTAGCTTTCTAATGTTCTTTGAAATAAAATTCTATTTATAGTTACATCCTAGGTTTTGGATTCCGATTGTGAATTCTAACTGTAGTGTCTTTTAATGATCTAAAAAGTTTCTAACCTAGGGTTTTTAGATTATAAATAGGTTCACAACACTCTAGAATTTCTAACTAAGGCCTAACCGAGTAAACAAACTCCAATATCTATCCTAAGTTTTACTATCCTATTTCCTTAGAATTCTCGGGGTTTACAGAAACAATAATATTAGTTGTTTTATATTAATCAATATGCCGGTTCAACCGTGGATGTGGTTTAGAACAGTGTTGCTATTTATTAAAAAGAATTGAATGTAAACCCCTAATTTCTAGGATGATTTCAAGCTTAAACCCTAAGCTGAAAAGTCAATCGCAAACCCTAAGTCAACAAATCCTTAGGAAACATTACCAGTTTAGATTTGGCAATCCCGTATTCTTAAACCGAGAAGTCGAAATATGAGTAAAGAGTGTAGATTGACCCATAATAATATTAGGATGCTTAAAAATATCAAACGGGTAAATTTTTGCTTATTTCGAACACAATTGGATATAGACTTTGAAAAGCGTGTCATGGGCTCGAGATACCAAAAATATGCTATTAGTACCGTTAGATTCGTAATTTCATAAGACTTCCAAATATATCAGTTATATAATTTTTCGGTTTATAAAAGTTTCAATTATAGCCTTTGTAATGTATTTTCATTACTACCGATAATTTAATTGTCTAATCTACTTTTTTATTTCTAATCATACTATTCATAAGTACAACCGCCCATACCCTATTCTTACATCCTTACAACCTATTCTTACAATCTTACATCATTTTCCTTACAAATTTACTTTTCCAATACATTTTGTTACTTAAATTACTTTTAAATTTGAATTTTATTACACCAAACAAATATCTCACATCTCTCTCTCTTCCTCTCCCTAGAATCGGCGCCCCCTCTCCTATACTCTTTCTCTCATTTTTTTTAATTTTTCTCCTTTTATTTAATCAAAACAAACCCTAATTCCACTTCTATAAACACTCTTTTATGTCTTTCACTTTTCATTTTCTCTCTTTCTCTCTAAAACAAACTCTTGTAATTTTTTTTCTCCCTCTCTTCCTCTCCTTTGTGTCATGACCCTCCCACATACACACACTCACACAATATTTTTCTTCAAGTTTTTCTAGCTCCACACATTTAATAGATAATAGATCTACACCCTACCATAATAAAACATGTAATGGTAAGATCATATATGTGTGGTTCCACTAAAATCCCCATGAGCTAGCTAGGGGTATGGAAACACTTAACATGAGATTCTTGTCATCACAATGTAGTGGATCTTGATATTTAAGTTGTTTTACCATTATTTTGCTATATTATTGTCTTATGTTGTTATTATTGATATTTTGTGTATGTATTCATCTATTAACCTCATCCACATAATGTTTGATGTCGCATTTGCATTCATGACTTACATGGTATACTAGATCTAGTTGTTTTGAGGGCATAAATACTATAAATTTTTGTCTTATGTACATAAAAGACATGTAGTAGCATAATAATGAAAATATGGTAAAAAGTTCCAGATCTTTGTTTCAACAAAAATGATTTTTGAAAATTCGGATTTAAAAATAACCCTATTTTAAAAACTTATTTTCCAACTCCAAAATGAGTATGTTATATAAAGAATAAAGAGTTTATAAAATAGGTATCTTAAAGATATGATTTTGATGAGTTAAATCTAGTTTTACTAAGAGATATCTTTAAAATAAGAAAAGTAATAAAAGACAAGTTAGGACCTTATCTCAACCCCAATGACAAACTTAAAATTCATAATAAGGAAAGGTTGATATGTGAACACCTATTTTCCAACCCTAGAACAAGAGTTTTATTAAAGAAATGGAAGCCTTAAGGAGTAGGTTTGATTAGGATTTAACTTTAGAAAGATGAAATGAGTTTTAGGCAAGAAATAATCTCAAACATAAATTTCAAAATTCGGATATAGAAATGACCCCTATTTAAACACCTATTTTCAAATGCCAAAATGAGGATTTTAATAGAAAAATAGAAGTCTCTGGGAATAGATGTAATAAATACTTAATTTTGACAAGGGTAAGTGGATTTTATCAAGGTATAATCCTAAAATAAGGAAAGTTTTCAAACTATAGATCAAACAATGTTTTTGTTCCTTAAAATCTTGTAAAATTCGTAACTAGGTAAAACCCTTATTTAAACATCTATTTTCCAATTCCAAAATGAAGAATTTTGTTAAAATAATGAAGGTGTTAGGCAAATAGGTCATTAAGGTTGTATTTTAATAAAAACAAGTGTGAATTTGCTAGAAATAAAACTAGTTTTCTCAAGTTAAATAATTTAAAAGGTTTTGCAAAGCAAAGGTTTTCTAAAGGAATTCTTGTAATCAAATATCATTAAGGATACGCATATAGATAGCTCATATCATGACATGCATGATAATAACTTGTAGATCTATCATGTACATATAATATTCTTGGTAGAAACAAAGCTTAAGAAAATAGTGTCTTTCAAACCCCATAAAACATTGTCTAAGCACATGAGAAAATAGATTGATCAAAACCCATGAATCATGCATGATATTGAGTTATATATATGTATATAAAAGAGTCTTTCAAGATATAATGATAGATAAGTATCTATCAAAGCTTTATGAATGATGCTTGGATTGAAATTAGGATTTGATTTGTGGGTTGGGAATCTCGTATAACATTCTGTATGTAAAACCCCAAAGTTTTGTGATCAATTAAGCTTAAACCTTAAATAGAAGGTCAACCGGAAATCCTAAAGTCAACAAAACCTTAGTAAGACATAGCCGTTCAAGTCCGGCAATCCTGTGTTCATAACCATAAGTAAGTGAGAGATTAGTATGTAGAATTGTTTGTAATAACATGAGAAAGCTTAAAAATATCAGATTAGTTAAACCGCGATTCATTTTGAGCATGATTAAACATAGTTTTCGAAAAGCACGTCCCGAAACTCAGAATAGTAAAAATATTCCGAATATACCGTTAGACTCGTAAAAACATAAGGTTTTTAAAAATACTAGTTTTATAATTTTTGGTAACTAAAAATATCAGATATTGCAATTATTACGGGTATTTTCTTACTACTAGTACTTTAATTGTCATGTCTACTTTACATTACACTATTTTTTACTATTCTACACTATTTATCCATCTTTACTTTTCTTATAACCTACTCTTACAGCCATACATCTATTTTCTAACAATTTTCATTTCCAATACAACTTCACATCTTTCATATCTTACCTTTTTATTAACCAAAATACAAAAAAAATAAATTTCTCTCCCTCCCTCTCTCACAAGTAGCATCGGCCACACCCCCTTTCTCTCTTCAAATTGTTTCATTTTCCATTTATTTAATTAACACAAATTTTCTCCCACTTTTTCCTATAAATACCACATCTTCCTTCCATTTCCTTCACACCATTCATATACTACTCTTACTCTCTCAAAATTTCTCCAAGAGTTCTCTCAAAGTTTTCTCAAGTTTAGTTTTCATAGGTAATACTTCTTTAAGTTTCTTTTATGTTCATTTACTTAGTATGAGCATAATCTGTATTTTATAAAACCATGAAAGTTAAAAAAGCAACAATATGTTCATACTTTGTTTTTGTTCATGAATCTATTTTCCTTTATGTTGCTTTCATATATATTTAACTAAATATATCTATGTAGCTATATATATCTTTTAGAGCATATAAGCTCCTTTGTTTTACAATTTATTTACTTTTCTTGCAATTTATTTACTTTCAAGTTATTTTAAGACTAGTTGTAAGCCCCGGAAAATTTTAGTAAATAATTCCAAAATAAACTTCGAAAGTAGAATAGATTACATGACTCCAAATTAAAACCGAACTTTCACTAGCCTTAAATCATGAACGAATCTAGGAATTTCTTAATCTTGAGAAAATAAAAATCCTTAAAAATAATATAAGAACTCAACAGTCTTTAAATTTAAAACCAATACGTATGACAAATTCTATATTTAACTCTGACTTGTAAAAAAAATCGAGTAATAGAGAACTCAAAAACAGATTATTAAAAATTAAATAACGATTAACCTTCGGAAATAAAACCCAATTCACGAATTTCGAAAACACTAATAGATATTAAATATTTACAAAAAATAAATTTCTCAAATGTGTTGTATAAACAGAAACCCTCAGTTTCCAAGTTGGCAAAGATCTAAACTGGAAAGTCAACTGAAAAACTTAAAGTCAACAATTTCCCAAGAAACCCTAATAGTTTGGACCTGGCATTGCCGTATTCCTAAACCAAGGAGTCGAAATATAAGTGAAGGGTGTAGTTTAGTTCGTAATAATACTAAGATGCTTTGAAAGATAAGATAAGCAAGTTTTCGATCTATTTTGAACTCGATCGGATACATACTTTGAAAAGCATGTCCCGGGGCTCAAAATATTAAATATTTGATATTAGTATCGTTAGACTCGTAATTTCATAAGATTTTCAAATATATCAGTTATACAATTTTTCGGGTTATAAAAGTTACAGTTTTAACCTTTTCATTTTATTTTCATTACTACCGGTACTTTAAAGGTCAAATCTACTTTTTGAATTCTTCTACACTATTCACAAGTACAACTACCCATAACCTATTTCTTACATTCTTACATCCTACTCTTACAATTTCATCATTTTTTTTACAATTTACTTTTCCAATATAACTTTTATCATTTAAATTACTTATTTATTTCCAAAACTTACATAACACAACACCTCTCTCTCTTTTCTCTAGAACCAGCGCCCCTCCCCATTTTTCCCTCTCTCCAAATTGTTTTATTTTCTTTTGTTTAATCCTAAGCAAACCCTAATTCATTTCCTATATATTTCTTATGCTCACTTCCTTTCACTTTCTTTCTTTCTTCCTTTTCACATTAGAAAAAGTTTTGAAGTCTCTCTCTCTCTCTCTCTCTCTTCTCTCAAAACCGTGAGTTCCCCCTCCCTCTATACATACACAATTTGTTTTTCTTTCAAGGTTTCTTACTCCATACAATCAATAGGTAATAGATCTATGCCTTAGTATCTTAAAAACATGTAATGGCAAGTTCATTCATTTGTGATTCCACATAAAAATCCCCATGATCTTCAAGCTAGGGATGTGGAAACACTTGGACATGAGATCCTTGCCACCACAATGTTTTAGATCTTGTTATTTGAGTTATTTTGCAAATATTTTGTTTTATTATTAAGTTTTGTTATTATTATTAATGATTTGTGCATATATTCATCATCTATTTATATTTACATAACCATCTTAGTGTTCATGCATTTGTGATTAATATGGTAAACTAGATCTAGTTGTTTTCATAAATGCATTAGTTTTTTGTTTTATGTTCTTAAATAGCTTGATGGTAGTAGGAAAGTATTAGAAAGCTCAAGATCTATGTTAGTTTCAACAAAAATAACTTTTTGAAAATTCGGATAAAAAAGGAATCATATTTAGAAAACCTATTTTTCAACTTCAAAATGTGTATTTATCATTTAAAATGAAGGGCTTAGGGAATAGATATCATAAATTAATGATCTTGATGAGAAAAGTTTAGATCTACTAAGGAATATTTTCAAAACAAAGGCAAGTTTATAAATGTTATATTTCAACCTCAAAAATAAGTTTTATATTCGTAATAAAAGAAGCTTGAAATGTAAACATCCTGTAAGCCCCGGAAAATTTCAGTAAATAATTCCAAGATGAACTTCGAAAATAAACCCTAAAAAATCACTCCAAATTAAAACCGAACTTCAACTAGTCCTAAAACACGAGCGAATCCAGAAATTTCCAAATCTTGAGAAAAATAAGAATTCTTAAAAACAAAGTAAGAACTCAACATACATCAATTCCAAAACCACTATGTACGACAAATTCCATACGTAACTCCGACTTATAAAATCGGGTAATATAAAGCCCAAAAACAAATTATTAAAAAGTAAATAATGATTAACCTTTGGAAATAAAACTCAATTCAAAGAATTCCGAAAATGTCCAGAGATATTAAATACTTACCAAAATCAAATTTAAAATATAAATTTCTCAAATCAAATATGTTGTATAAACATAAAATATCAGTTTCCAAATTGGCAAAGATCTAAACCAGAAAATCACCTAGAAATCATAACCGGAATACAATAGCTTAAGTCCGGCAATCTGGCGCCCTTAACCCTAGAGGCCGAGGTGTAGTTTAAATATGTAGAATAGCTCGTACTAATATAAGTTTGTTTAAAAATATCAGATTGGTAAATTTTTGACCTATTTCGAACCCGTTCGGATACAAACTTCGAAAAGCATGTCCCGGGGCTCGAGATATAAAAAATATACCATTAGTACCGTTAGACTCGTAATTTCATAAGAATCCCAAATATATCAGTTATATAATATTTTTGGTTATAAAAGTTACAGTTATAACCTTTTTATCGTATTTTCATTATTATCGGTAATTAATTAGTCATTTGCACTATTCACTTTTATTTCATTACACAATTTTATTATTCTTATAAAGCCTTATATTTTTAGATAATATTTTATATATTATAGAAAATTTTGTTTTTTTAAAATTTAGTTAGTTTCGGGTTTTTACGGGATCAGATTCTGTTTAAAACCCAATACTAAAAATAAAATAAATTAATTTAATAATTAGAAAATATTTGAAAAATATTTTTATTTTCATAAAATAATTTTTTAGAATTTTTCGGGGTTATAAAAATATCATTTATAGCTCATATTCGCGTATTTTGATCATACCGGTAACTTATTTGTTAATTCACTAAAATAAATAAATTAATTATTATTTTAATTATGAAAAATATGCTACAAATATTTGGAATAAATTTATATTTTTATTTTATTTTATTTAGAAAGTACTCTTACAACCCATACTTTCAAGTACACCTTTCACACATCACTTTTTTTTCACTTCAATCTTTCTACACTTCATTATCAATTATTGGCAGATTTTTTTGACTTCTTTTGGCTACCATTGTCCTTTAATTTACTCCATTTTGACTAAAATAATTATATTCCACTCCTTCTTAAAGATGCAACACATACACATTAATTACACAATTTAATTTCAAGTCAAATTTCAACAAATTCCTCTCTCTCTCTCCCTCATTCACGTGTAGCTCCTCCACTTCTTGGCTGCCTTTGTTTTATTTTTTTTCTTCTTTTATTCATTAATACACTCATTTTCTCTCTCTCTTTCATTTACTCTATTTCCTTTTTTTATTCTTTAACTTTTTCTCTCTCTTTTCCCTCTTTTCTTCTTCATTTTGTTCTTGTTTCTTCAAGAACATAAGCTGCCCCCATTCCATATTTGAGCTTCCACCCATATTTCTTGAAGATTTTTAAGTAAACTTCCTTCTTAGAGCTTCCATAGGTGATATAGGTAAAGTGTAATGAGAGTTTCATGCATCAAATGACCTTCCATAAGCTTAAAAGCTTAGGATGATGATGCCAAAAATGAAACACTCCTCTTCTCTATAATTAATCTCTTGTATCACTATTATTTTCTTGTTTAAAGTAGTTATATTTTGTAGATCTAACTTTTTGTAGCTTTGATTTTAGTTTATGCCATAGATCTTGTTATTTAAGTTGTTATTTTTGTTATTTCTTATGATTTATGCATAGATTCACCATCCATATGTCTATCTTAGTGATTCATGCATTTAAAACTAGTGTAGTAAACTAGATCTAGTGTTTTTAGTTCATAAAATGCATTAGACTTTGTTTTATGTTCATAAACAACTTGTAGTAGTATGATGATAGTATGAATGTTTTAGAAAACTCAAGATCTATTTTATTTTCAACAAAAATAATTTTTGAAAATTCGGATGAAAATGGAATCATATTTAGAAAAGTTGTTTTTCAACTTCAAAATGTGTATTTTTCATTTAAAATGAAGGGCTTAGGGTATAGGTACTATAAATGAAAGATTTTGATTAGTAAAATTTAGATCTATGAGTTTATAGTTTACTACCACGCATTTCTTTTATATTCATGTTCATATTAAGTGTAGATCTTGGTTTTGAACTAAAAAAAATTAGTGAAATTCGTATTTTGGCAAGACCCTATTTAAAAACCACTTTCCAAATGTCAAAATAAAATTTTTATTTAAGATAATGAAGGCTTAATGTATGTATATCATCAAGACTTCTTTTTACAAGAATCAATGTGATTTTCAAAAGTTATTTTCAAAATAAAAATCTTATTTTTGGATTTAGGTCAAGACATATTTTAAAAACATGTTTTCCAACTCAAAATGAAGTTTTTATTCTTGATATGAAGGGCTCTTAAGATATGATATGTAAGGAATGAATTTTCATAAGTTTAGATAGATTTTATCAAAAGGAATGTCCAAGAATAAATTTTGTAAATTCAGATCTCAACCAAGACCAATTTTCAAAACCCATTTGTCAACTCCAAAACTCATGTTTTATGTGAAAAATAAAGGGTATAGGCAATAGGTATCATTAAGTAGTGATTTTTACAAGTTGGAATGAGTTTTAATGAGATTAATGTATAAAACAAGGAGTAGAATCAAGATGCAAAATTTTGAGTTAGTAGTCAACTTGTAGAATTCGTAACTTTGGATGATGCCCATGAAAACACCTATTATCCAAGCTCAAAATAAAAGCTTTATGTAATGAATGGAGTCCTTAAGTAATAGGTATCATAAAGTCTTAGATTTTAATGCATTATACAAGTTTTTCCCAAAGGAATCATTCAAAAAGTGGATTTCTAAAAATTCGGATTTTTGAGTAAATCCCATTTGAAAACATATTTGCAAAGTGTAAAATGCAAATTTTTATGTAAAAATGAAGTCCTTAGTGGTTATGTATGGTTGAGCCTTAATTTTCTAAGTATCAAATGATTTTTACTTAAAGGAATCACTGAAAAACTAATTTTCACAAAATTCGGATTTTGGAACCAACCCTACTTGAAAACATGTTTACAAAGTGTAAAATGGAATTTTTTATATAAAAACGAAGGTCATAGGTAATAGATATAATGAAGACTCAATTTTAACAAAGATAATCCCATTTTCTTAAGTAAAAAATCCAAAACAAATGGAAATGATCAAAGTTAGAAAACTAGATTTTTCATAAGTAGTTATTATTATGGTCTTGCAAAATAAAAAGTTATAAAATTTTCTTTTAGCAAGAATCATAAGATCATGCATACATCAAACTCATCTCATGTCATTCATGTTAGGAAATCATTCATTTTTCATGTATACTTGATTCATCAAATAGAAACATTCCAAACATTTATAAAACCATTTTTCGGAATTAGAAACCGTTACTGATCAGATCTGATCCCTCTGTTCTGAGACCTAAATGTTTTCAAAACTTGAAAATAATATTAGAAATAGATAGATCTTTCGAAGTAGATAGAAATCGATATATAATTTACGAAATTACGAGTTAAAATGACCAAGTTATGGCCATTTTAAGTTGGAATTCCCGCTTAGGACGAGAATTGTGAATTTGATAGTTTGTATTAGATCGTTTGGATTAGTTTGAAATACTTATTAAAGTATTTCTTCCTTTTTAGGTGACCCCGAATTCGACGATTCCCTACCACCGGATTTACTTTTACTAAAAGACCGGTGATCCAATGGCCGAGTGAGTTTCTTCTTATTTTGTTACCTTGTTTGTGCTTGTAGCTAGTTGCATTAGAATTATAGGAACAAGATAAAAATCAATATGAATGGGGATGGGATATATGATGAGATTGTGATGAATGTATGCCAAAGAATACTAAAGCATATCAAAACCATAATTCGATTGCATAACTGCACTGTTCATATTATTTTTGTTATGTGTATGATATTGGTTGGTCACTCTAAAGAATGTATGAATATGTTGACCTAAGCAAAAATTAAATTGGTCATGCATCGCATCGGACATATTGCATTTTGTAGCGTGCTACTCCTACGTAGGTCGATCGGTATGGTCCAATGATGACTCGTTTGGATAACGGACTGGTGCCAGAGCTCATTCATGGGAACTAAGGCGTATGTGGATGCATTCCATGGGTGAGCCTAGCTGAGTCAAGTGCTATGAGCCGAGGGCTTGGGGACTAGCAGTGGTCGTGTGTAGACTTCAATACCATTCCTAACCCAGATACGGAGGGCGTAAATACGTTCTGTGTGTGGGTTCTGGATACCCATTGTCGAGCCTGAATTTTGAAAATCATCCGGTTTATTTCTTTTAACCCGAATCACATTAAACCCTAACCCATTTAACATGAAATCCTCGACTAGGGATTAAAAGAAATTTAATTTTGAAAATATTTTGGAGTCGCCAATCGATAAAAATCGGAAAATAAAAAAATGAAAAGTTAGGATTAAGGGTCGGTTAATCCTAACTTAGCCACTAGTCTGCGGAAAATTTGATTTTAAAACCAAACTTTTAAAAAAAAATACCAGATATCTGAGTCCGGGGGCTAACCTATTAAAACCTAAGCGGTTACCACTTTAAGTTTAAAATTTAGAATTTATCCTTTTCTAAAAACTTGCAAAAAGAATACATTAAAAAAAAATAATAATAATATTAATAAGTCAGAAATCATTTTTTAATAATTTTCTATTTAATTTTTAGAAAACATATAACATTTACAAAGAAAAGCAAAACATTCAAAGATTATATATATATATATATATATAACTTATAATTACATCCAGAAATAATCGCAAAAGTTAAATATTTATAAAGAAAAATTAATTAATAAGAAATAATATATCAAATATATTTTTACTATATTTAAATTTTTTTTATAAATATTTAACTTTTGCGATTATTTCTGGATGTAATTATAAGACAAAACTGATGATATGTTCCAAGTTTTTTCTGTCACATCTCTGGAACTTTTACTTCTTTGAGAACTTTGAACAAGGCCTCACGGTGAATATCAGAGCTAATTAACAAACCCATGAGTGATATTTGGGCTGGCGTCTTGGCTAGTTGTTCAACTACTTTGAATTCACTTGCCTTCATGAGTTTAGCCAATATTGCTTTCTCATCTTCCTTTTTTCTTCATCATTCGGCGGCGGCGATGAATCCATGGTCACCTTCTTTGCAGTTGGTTCATAAAGTCTTCCCGAACGGGTAAGCCCGCCAATCATATGAAGCGTGATTAACTGTCTGGTAATCAAATGGGGCAGCTTTGTAATCTTTTACAGCAATTGGGATTTGAAAGTATAACTTCTAGGCTTCGAGACAGTTGCCTCTTCTTTACTGTTGTTCATCTCAAATTTGATTAACTTCGGTTCACATGTGATCATGCCAACAAATTTTTTCTTTTTTGGTACAGGCTTTTCTTCATCTTCAGACTCTGATCCCCATCCAGTGGCAGGAGCATCAGCATATACGCGTGGTTCAAACCAATAGTCAACCAGATATTGGTACTTTCCATCATCTCCTAGAGTTCCGACAGTTGGGTCTCCAGCTTGGTATCTTGCCCACAATTCTGCCTGTGTGCTTGACTTTCTTGGCTTTGGGACCAGCATTTCCATGATATCTTCTTTTCTTATGATTCCATTTTGCAACAAGTGAAATGGCTGGTCTGGTTTTGGTGCGATCTCTCAGATTGATATAGGGTAAATGCCCCATTTGGCGGAGATTCCATGCCACTTGTTCTATGGTGATAGGCAATTCATCCAAGTTGACTTCTGGGTGGCTTCGGCAGTGATCATATTAATAACCGACCCATGATTTGGCAATGGATTAGTAGAAACATTTGGAGGCTGCACAAAGTCTAATTGGATGGTCTTTGCATCAATAAGATCTTGAATCTTATGTTTGAGTCTCCAACAATAATCAGTGGAGTGCCCGATTTGCCCCATGTGATATTCACATTTTAAATCAGGGTTGTAGTTCTTGGGCTTATAATCATCTTTGGGTACTTCAAAGCCAATCAGATTATCGGCTCTCAATTTAGCCCATACTTGGCTGAGTGGAACCGGTATTGGAGTAAAATTGCGTCGGTTGGGCCTTGATTGTTGATTCGAAACAACCCTTTGTTGATTTTGACCCTGATTGGTCGGCAGAACTATGGATTTAGTAGGGTTTGCTGGACTTGAGATATTGACCATACCGACAGTCGAATCCTTTCCTTTGTACGAGACATTTTTAGGTGCTGTATACTTCTTTTCTACTTGCAGCTTTCCGGCTGAGATAGCATTCTCAATCTGCATCCGGCTACTACCACTTCTGAAAAACTTGCTGACGCATGCCCTATGAGATGAGAAAAGAATGGCTCTTCTAGTGTGTTGATGAAAGTAAAAGTGAGATCCTTTTCAGGCATCGGATTGGTGATTCTTGCAGCTAAAGCTCTCCATCGCTGAGCATATTCCTTGAAAGCTTCGTCTTTCTTCTTCTTCATAGTACTCAAATCCCAGACCGAGGGTGCCATTTCGATGTTGAACTTGTATTGGTTGAAAAATGCCCTGGCTAATTTATCCCAGTATCAATTTCTTGTGAGTCCAATTGGGCATACCAGGCTAATGCTGGACCAGTAAGGCTATCTTGAAAGGTCTGTACCATCAGTTTATCAAATTTGGCATACTGCCCCATACGTCGTACATATAATCTTGTGTGCATGTTAGGACAGCCAGTTCCATCATATTTTTCGAACTCAGGTGCCTTGAATTTTTCAGGAAAAGCACCTTCCTCAAATTGTGGCAGGCTTAAAATCGCAGTCTGATCAAAGCCGTCAAATGCCTTCATCTTTTCAAACAGTTTCTTCTCCATGTCCCTAGCTTGGGCTTCAAGTTCTTTCTTTAGTTCGGACATATTGAACTCAGTGTGGGAATCATCAACGTTGACTGGTTGCTCCATGATTTCTTTTCCTTTCTGTTCCCCGGAAGATTCTTCAGATGCTATAGGGGTCTTGGACTGGTAACATTCTTAAGGGTCTGCATCTGTTCGGTAATTCTAAGCAGGGTTTGTTCCATGGCATTGAGTCTCTGTTCAGTGGTCTGATGGGGTAGTGTTCCCGGTACTAGCCATCTTTGCTCGTGATCTAGTATAAATGGGACTTCTAACTGGTTTGGGAGCTATCTTTCAGGATTTTGGATTCGCTAGACTTGATTCGTAACTGGACCGTAAGAAGTAGAAGATAAGAATACTAACATACAAACACAAGGATGCAAATATGAATGCAAATGGGGATAATGACCATCAAATTTTGATAAACACATTTATTGGAGTTGTAATAATTCAAAAAACAATCTTTCATACAAAGTTAAATTACTATACTAAAAGTTCAAGATCTCGATTGCTAAAACTAAACTCAGGACTTCTAAACTAGTCTTCTAGTCTTGGCAGGGCAGATGATTTGATCCTCAAGTAGTTGAGTCCTTTTTCGAGCTTTCTTCAATTCATCCTCTAACAGTGCAATCCTGTTGTGAGCTTTTTCCAAGCGGTCATCATCTCTCTATCTCTTTGCAGGTAATCCCGATGACAGACTTCAAGCCGAGCTGAAACCATTTCCATGTAAGCAATCATTTCAGGATCAGGTTCAGGTGGTGCTGGTTCAAGAATGTTAGGAGCTTCATATTGGATGTCCTTATTCTTCTTCATTTGATTGGCTATGTACCACCTGGTTGCTCTATAATCCCGAGTCACTTTATTTTCTGGCTCGACTTCGAAAACTGGCTTGATTTCTCTATCATCCCAGATGGCTTTTATTTGGTTTACCTTGGACTGCTTTGCTATCTGAGTCATGGTTGGATCCATATAGTCGAGAATAACTCGTCCCAACTCTGGCTTGACAGTAATGTCTTGTAGCATGCCATATTGCCGGATAACACTTGAGGGGTAATAGCCCGTACAGCCAGTGATTCCAATCAGAGGCACAGTTAGGTACTTCTTGCAACTAAGATAGCAACGGGACACTTAAACCAACGGGCTTGCCACATAAAGTCTTCAGGTCTCATGTCTTCAAATATTGCAAGTATAGACCAGAAAGGCTCGTTATCTTCCATATGGACCCGTTCAGCAAAAGACTGGATGAGATCATAACTCGGGCGGATAAGGGACCCATTAGCTAGTTTCTTTTTAGTACTTGGTGTGACTAGCGAACCAAACCATCAACAGATGCATGCTTGCCTTGAAACTGCCCCTGCCCTTAGACTTGATGTGATTCAAACTTCTGATTTGTTCTGCTAGAAGGGCGGGAACATATGACTTGCCAGTTAGATATTGTGCTACAAGCTCGATGACTCGGAAGTGAATGAACAGGTTCCCATGTGGAAAGAGTATGGTAGCAAAAGCAGCCACTATGAAAGCATTAACTCTGTTTTCACTCCAGGTCACAACTGATACCGTAAAGGAATTTCGGTTGCTTATGTAATTATCAAAGTTTCCAAACCAATCCATCAAGGTAGTTAATCGGATGGAGAATTCATTGCAACCCTTCATGGCTTCAATTACTGCTTCTCTTTTTAATCCCAAAAATTCTGAAATGATGCGGATCGGACTTGAGTAAGGCTTGGTACATAGATCCCTCGGAAGTGGGTGGGGCTTGAAGCAACCTAGCATATTCTTCAATGGTAGGACTTAGCACGTGTTGACCTAGACGGAATGCCACTTCATTGGGTTCCCAGAGATGAACAAGGGCTCGAAACATGGTAAATGGAACTTGGACCTTAGGTAAATTGAGGATCGGGCCCAACCTATCCTTAATGAATGATTGTTGATCGGGGTCAAAACTGACCAACCATCGGTCCAGTAACAGCATTGGATCCTTGAAAGTCTCTACTCGGGGTTCCTTGATGAGACGAGCCCATAGGCTATGCTACTGTCCGAACTCGAGGAAATCATTTCCTGAGGATTTATAAAGACCCTATTAGGAGACAAATCCTAAATTTAAATTTTTTTTTTTTAAAAAAATTTACAACTCCATTTTTTGAAAAAATTGGTCAAATCCCATGAATGCATGATTTGGTAAGGTTCTATAGGTTCCCCGGTCTAGCAAATCATAAGGCTAAACCGGAGTGGGAGTCTTTTCTTGATCTAGAGGGTGGAAACCACAGCCCCCGGACCTTACTTCGAACTCCTCGCTTAGGCTCTTAAGACGGCCTGGGTTCGACCGTATCTAGCACACATTGTGTGCATGAATGCAAATGCATATGCGAATGAAATGAACTAATTTAAAATCTAAGTTACAGACATATATACAAAAACACATAAAATAATACACAATATACAAAAATAAAGGATAAATTTTAAATTTTAAACTTAAGTGGCTAGCCCTCTTTTTTTTTAAAAAAAATAAGCGATCCCCAGTGGAGTCGCCAAGCTGTCGAGCCTGGATTTTGAAAATCATCCGGTTCATTTCTCCTAACCCGATTCATATTAAACCCTAACCCATTTAACATGAATCCTCGACTAGGGTTAAAAGAAAAATGATTTTAGAGTCGCCACCCGATATAAATCGGGAAAAAAAAAAAGCTAGGATTAATGGGTCGGTTAATCCTAACTTAGCACTAGTCTGCGAAAATTTGATTTAAAAATCAAATTTTTAAAAACCAGATATCTGATTCGGGGGCTAACCTATTAAAACCTAATTGGTTACCACTTTAAATTTCAAATTTATAATCTATCCTTTATATGCTCAAAATTCAAATAAAAATATTCACAAGTCACATTTTTTGTTTTTCTTTTATATTTTTATATTTTTTATTGCTAAAAATTTCACAAAAATAACCAAAATGATAAACAAAAAATATTTTTTCATTTTTTATTGTCGCTCCGTAGGTGCCTATGTACTCGCTAATCGAGATCAGACAAAACGTAGTTCTTTTGAAAAGAACCTTAGTTTGTTGATCAATTTTAATTTTTGAACTCTTTTCACTTTAAATTCATTAAATTTTGAATTTTTATCAAACCATTTTTGATGATCCTATGATCTAATCAATTGATTTTCATTTTATGAAAACGCAATTTTTCTAAGTCCAAAATCATTTTTCGTTAAAATCATTTTATGATAATTCGTGGCTAATTTAATGCTACATGAAAAATCAATTTTGATTAAACTTGATTGAATATTTTCATAGCTAATTTAATGCTATGAAAATAGTCATTCAAAAGTTTTCAATTAAAATATTTTCATATAGCATTAAATTAGCTATGAAAATATTCAATCAAGTTTAGTCAAAATTGATTTTTCATGTAGCATTAAATTAGCCATGAATCATCATAAAATGATTTTAACGAAAAATGATTTTGGACTTAGAAAAATTGCATTTTCATAAAATGAAAATCAATTGATTAGATCATAGGATCATCAAAAATGGTTTTATAAAAATTCAAAATTTAATGAATTTAAAGTGAAAAGAGTTCAAAATTAAAATTGATCAACAAACTAAGGTTCTTTTCAAAAGAACTACGTTTTGTCTGATCTCGATTAGCGAGTACATAGGCACCTACGGGGCGACAATAAAAAATGAAAAAATATTTTTTGTTTATCATTTTGGTTATTTTTGTGAAATTTTTTAGCAATAAAAATATAAAAATGTAAAAAGAAAAACAAAAAATGTGACTTGTAAATATTTTTATTTGAATTTTTGAGCATATAAAGGATAGATTATAAATTTGAAATTCCGAAAGTGGTAACCAATTTGGTTTTAATAGGTTAGCCCCCGAATCCATGATATCTGGTTTTTAAAAAAGTTTGTTTTTTTTTTTTAAATCAAATTTTTTCGCAGACTAGTAGCTAAGTTAGGATCAACCGACCCATTGATCCTAGCTTTTGTTTTTTTTTCCCGATTTATATCGGGTGGCGACTCTAAATCATTTCTCTTAACCCTAGTCGAGGATTCATGTTAAATGGGTTCAGGTTTAATGTGAATTGGGTTAGGAGAAATGAACCAGATAGTGGAAAAATCCAGGCTCGATACCCATGCATAATTGTTTGCTCATGTGTTTGTTCATGCATAGCATATGGATGACTTATAACTTGCTTGTCATGGTACAGAATTAAGAGAATTCTCATTAAGCTAGTGTAGTTTATACCCCAATAGATGTTTAAATGAACATGTTATCTCAAGAATGCAAAGTGGGGATCGAGATGGTTGGAGCCGAGAATGACTTCGGGATTCCGACAAGGAATAAGAATACTTGAAGTATTAGCTAGGTTTTATGTTTTTCCTTGTAATAGTTTATGTAGGGAAGTCTTTGGATGGATGTAATTGAAGTTTAATGATTTGTATTTTGAAGTATAGTGATTCGTATATGAAGTATAGTGATCTGTATCTGCAGTATAGTGAATTGTATTTCCTTTACATTATAACTTAAGTTATATCAACATAAAATGTATTACTCCGATGAGTCTCCTCCATGTGTTAGACGCCTTGTACATAGTATGAAAGCCTTCGTGTGACTGAGGCGGTCATTCTTAGGCTTTAATATTGTGTATGGCGGACTATCACGTTTAGGGTTCCCTTCGGGGCGTGACACATCCATTTTTCAACTTCAAAACAATATTTTTATTAAAGAATTGGAAACCTTAAGGGGTAAGTTCGATTAGGAAATGGTTTTTGAAAGACTAAATGGGTTCTACAAAGAAAACAAACTCAATTGAATTTTTCAAAATTCGGATTTAAAAATAATCATTATTTAAATACCTATTTCCAAGTGCCAAGATGATAATTTTATAGAAAAATGGAAGTCCTAGGGGATATATGTAATAAAGACCCAATTTTGACAAGAATAAGAGAAGTTTAACAAAATATAATCTTAGAACAATAAATGGTCTCCAAGAATAGGTTAAACAATGTTTTCATTCTTTAAAATTTTGTAAAATTCGTACTTAGGCAAACTACCTATTTAAACATCTATTTTCTAACCCCAAAATGAAGATTTTTACTAAAATAATGAAGGTGATGGCTATATAGGTCAGCAAGGCTAAGTTTCGATGAAAGGAAATGTGATTTTTCAAGAAAGAAAACCACCTTTCTTAAGTCTAGTAAATTTCAAAAGTTTAGCAAAGTAAAAGTTTTTCAAAAAAGAATTCTTGATACTATATCATTAAGAATATACATATAGATAGTTCATATCATAACCTTCATAAAAATAGCTTGTAGGTGTTGCATAAATACATGATGCACTTGTAGAAACAAAGTTAGGAAAGTATTGTCATGTACTTCTTATTTGACATTATCAAAGTACAAGAGAAATTAGAATTTTTCCAACACTCATGAATCATGCATGATATTGAGTTATACGTATGTAATAGATGTCACGCCCCAATAGGTACCCTAACCGTGACAGCCCGCCACACTCAATATTAAAGCTTAAGTATGGTAACCTTAGCCATTCCCAAAAGCTTTTATATTAAGTGTAAGGCGTACTTTCACAATTTTAGAGGACCATATATGGAATTATGAAGCTTAAAGAGATATAAAAACATATTAAGAAAAAAGGATTCACAATAATTATTTGTTCATGGCAAAAACTTTACAAGCTTAGGGACAATTCCTTGAATTACTAGTCTAGTATATACATATTAACATGCCAATACTAAGCTATACTTTATCCAGATTTCTAATGTTCAAAAGGGGATTACCTGCCCGCATGGTCCACGTGGCCTTAACCATAAATAAGGGAACTGCAAAAGATATCTATCGGGGTATAAGCTACTAGGCTTAGTGAGTAAATCCCAAAAAGTCATACTCGAAGTAAATTATCACTCAAGTTTGTTATTCAAACGTATGAAATGCAATAATCACGTGAGCATACAAGACATATGATTTTCTGGGAATCATATGTTGAATGAATTTACGCCCTTCATTCGGGGTTGGGGATTCAGGCCAATTACAGCCACCACTTTTAAAAACAATTTTATAGATCTTACCGGCTCCTATACGCCATCAAAACTTGTAGTTATTACAGGCTCCTACTAGCCATCAAGAACTTATAGTTTATTACAGGCTCCTACTAGCCACCACTTTTGTAGTTCTTACCGGCTCCTACTCGCCACTTACATGATATACCGGTTCTGTCTACCACCACTATTATACACTTGTCCCACCAATTGTATAGTAGTGAATGCAATGTGACTCAACATATGAAGTGCATGAATAATTTCTTTAATTAAGGTCTAGTAATTACGTTTAAATTCCTTCAAGTGATTAATCAATTTCAAACACTTCAAGATACTAATTCACATACAACTTTATTACAAACAATTCAAGTTTCGATATACTTAGTATTCTTTCAACATATTTTCATACACTTCCTTTTTATTTTTCTTAAATTCTAGTGCAACTAATTCTACAAGCACAATCAACGTATGAAAAAAATAACGGGGAATAAACTCATGATGCCATTGGTCGTCTATTCCTCTAAGCGGATGAGTCGTTCACACACTCCACTTAATTGTAATAGTACTTGGGGTGAAGAAATCCTTCCTCGGGATCACCTAACCAAAGAAAATACCCATAATGAGTTTTTCTTGAAGATTTTCTTGAATTTTGACAAAACAATGTCAAATGACGTTAAAGTTCGTATAGAAGAATGTTCCAACTTAAAATGGCCATAACTTGGTCATTTTAACTCGGAATCGCGCATATAATATACCGATTTCTATCTACTCAAAAAGATCTACCCATTTCTAAAATTATTTCCCACAAACAAAGCCATATAGGTTCCAAAAAAGTGGCGACAAAATTCACTACGGATTTTCAAGTAAAAACAACCTTGGATTCAAGAAATCAAAATTTGTTTGATAAATACTTAGTTATCTATATAGTTGAAAAATTCTCTTTTTATAACTATATAACTCATATTTAAGCATGCTCAAGTGTCTTGTTGTCCAATTATTTTTCTTAGGTAAGACAATGTCGGGTTGAAGTTTTTCGGAAATTGTTTTTTTTTTTTGTAAATTTCTTTGAAATGAATACCTTGTTTTCTTTATTTTCTAAAAACGTTTTATGTTGGTTTTATTTATCTTTTTCTAAGTGACTTTTGAAAATGAAATTTTCTACTTTCTAAGTTATATTTATACTACATTTGAAGTTTTTCTTAGGAAATATGATATTCTTTATTTTTCTTGTGCAAATTCTTTTTGTTCACTTGTTTTGCAAAAATCCCTACTTGACATTTCTCATTCTTTTTCTCATGTCTCATATTTTTCAAAAATAATTATCCATGCATGAAAACTTGTTTTCTTCATAAAAACAATATGGAACAATTAAGGACTTTTTGTAGAAAAACTAATTTCTATAATCTTATTAGCTTCTTCTTGTAACTTGAAAAGAAATAACATTGTTTTCAAACCATGAATTTTCTTTGCCTATTTGTTTGCAAAGGTCTTTATTTAAAATTTCTTAGTCATCCATCTTATTTTCTTTCTTTATGAAAAGAACCATTTTTGTTAACAAAAATATTTTCTTTTGAAAAACAAGGTAGAGTAACAAAGATTTAAGTAGCTTTTTAAGTAAAAATAGTTTCTAAATTCATAGTGAATTCTTTTTGTAACTTGAAAATGAATGAGTTTATTTTTGTTATCTTATATTTTTATGTTTCACAAAACTTATTCCTAAGTGACAAAAAGCCTTCTTTTATTTGATTACCTTTAGAAAATAAAACTTTTGGACAACAATCTAAATGAACATGATTATGAGAATAATAATAAACAAAATAACATAAAGCATAAATAATAAAGTCAAGTATTGGAGTCTTAGCTTTTTCAAGGCTCCCGAGACTAAGAAATAAACTAGTCCCATAAAGAAATAAAATGAAAGAAAAAAGCTTGTTTTGACTTGATGAGGACAAGTCTAAGACTAGAGACTAGTCTTAAAAACAACTTGAAATAAATAAATTGCATTAAAGTAAATAAATTGCGTGAAAGGTAAATAAATTGCAAGATTATGAGCTTATATGCTCTAATTAGTATGTATAGCTATATAGATATAATAGATAGTTATGAACATAAAAGAAACATAAATGAACATAAGAGGAGCATGAAGAATATAAAAAGACATGAACATAAAGGAATTATGATTATGAACAAAAACAAAGTATGAACCTATTGTTGCTTTCTTAACCTTCATGGTTTAGAAAACATACACTAAGCTCATATTAAGTAGATGAACATGGAGACTTCTTGAAGAACTTTTACCTAAAGGAGATGAACTTCTTGAGAGAAATTTGAGAGGAATTTTAGTAGAGTAACTTTAGAGAAGAAGAGGTGTGAAAGAAGTGAAGGTATGAGGGGGTATTTATAGGAAAATGTGGGAGAGAAATTGTGTAAATTAAATATTTGAAAAATAAAATAAGTAGAGGAAGAGTGAGAGGGGGCCGGCGCTACATAAGGCATGGGGAAGACCAAAAATTTGATTTTTTGTTATTTTGTTAAATAAAAGTAAGAAATGAGAGATGTGAAATTGTATTGGAAATGAAAAAAGTGTAAGAAATAGGTGTATAGGTTGTAAGAATAGGTTGTAAGAATAAGTTGTAAGAAAAAGTAGAGATAGATAAATAGAGTAGAATAGTAATGAATAGTGTAATGTAAAGTAGATATGACAATTAAAGTACCGGTAGTAAGAAAATACGCGTATAATAGCTATATCTGTTATTTTTACTTACCGAAAAATTATGAAATTGATATTTTTGGAAAACTTATATTTTTACGAGTCTAACGGTGTATTCGGAATATTTTTACTATTCCGAGCTTCCAGACACGTTTTTCGAGAACTGTGTCCGATCGGGTCCGAAGGACACTCTAATATCGCGAAACTGAAACTTTTATAAAACCTATGGTTATTACGAATTATTTTAGCTAATTATCCCAACTTCGTTTTCTAGGGCCAAAGAAAACGGCAATGCTGGATTTAGATTGATACGGTAAACTAGGGTTTTGTTGACCTCTAGGGTTTCGTTTGACTTCCGGTTAGGGTTTTGTGCTAAACCGATTCCGAAAATTTAGGGGTTTACAATAGAGCCTTACAAGATATAATGATAGCTAAGTATCTATCAAAGCTTTAATATGATGATTGTTTTGAGGTTAGAAGTTGAATAGTGGAATGGGAAATTCGGGTTGTATTCTGTACCCTCCTGTTCATGGATCAACCAACCTGATTTGTTGAAAATAACTCTAGAAATAGATAGCTCTTGTCGAATAGGCAGAAATCGGTATATAATATGTGAAATTCCGAGTTAAAATGACCAAGTTATGACCGTTTTAAGTTGGAATTTCCTCTTAGATGAATTTTGACGAACTTAATAGAATAGAATTTATAAGTTCATTCAAACTTCGTACAAATACTCATTAGGGTTATTTCTTTTGATTAGGAGACTTAGGAGACGGACTAGACTTTCCTGAGGACTATTATGATTAAGTGGATCTTCGCGCCATGGCAAAGTGAGTTTATTTCTTGAATAATTGTGTTCATGTATGTGCTTGTAATCGTAGTGGCATTACAATTAGGGAAAGATAAAATTGTGATGAGTTGTGATCTAATCTTGGTTGAACGAATGTTTAGTATATCGAGACGAGACTTGTTGTAAAATTATTGCATGAGCTAGTATAGACTTGAATTGTCTGAAATTCTCTATGATCGCTCTTAACCTAAATAATTAACATGCCATGATTATATGAATAAACTGTACATGCATATCACGTAGTGAGTCACATTGCAGTGGCTAATATATCTTTGGTGGGATAAAAGTATATTAGCGAAGGCGAGGGAGCCTGTGTTAACATTAAGGATACGAGATCGCTTAAGTTAACGGAAGTGGTGTAGGCACTTGAATCAACTACATAAAGCAACAGAGGTTGTAAAACCAAGAGAAAGAGATCGGGATTATGGTTGCATGACTTATGGACTACCCCAACCCTGAATGGAGGGTGTAAATCCATTCACATATGGCTATCAGAAAGTCATATGCTTGTGCATTTCATATGGATGTTAATAACTTGTCTGTTATATACTGTCGATTGAGTACTAAATATTTGGAAAT
Organism: Combretum micranthum; assembly: GCA_024138025.1. Lineage (NCBI taxonomy): Eukaryota > Viridiplantae > Streptophyta > Magnoliopsida > Myrtales > Combretaceae > Combretum > Combretum micranthum. The sequence continues at coordinate 28,841 of JAMXBD010003652.1, read as the reverse complement.
GAATCTCACTAAGCTCGTAAGCTTATACCCCAATAGTTTCTTGTTGCAGTATTAATATTTATTGCTATCTCCTAAAAGCCACTTTCCTCAGGTACAATTTTTAGACTCTAAGGAGCTTTTTGATGAAGTCGGGACCTAGATGCAGCTTAGACTTCTATTTGAATCTCCTAAATTGGTATTTGATGGATGTTGTAAGAGACTTTTGAGAACTTAAGAACTCTTAATTTTTGCTGGGGGTATGCCCCTTAGATCATGTAATGGATTAAAACTAGATATAACTGTTATGATTCACATTTTTATTGCTATGTATGTCTCCTTAAACTATTTCGAAGCAAAGTATGGTCCCTATATGTTGACTGTGAGCCTTATACCCAATGTTCAAACTCATGGAGAGACTAAGGTTGTCTTACTTGAGTTTAAATATCGAGTGTGGCGGACTATCGCATTTAGGATACCCTTTGGGTGTGACACTAGTCTTTCTAGTCTTAGACTTGTCCTCATCAAGTCAAAACAATTTTCTTTTTCTTTTGTGACTAGTCTATTCTTAGTCCCGGGAAAGCCTTGAAAAAGCTAAGGCTTCCAATACTTGACAATAATTATTGTGTTTATTTATTTCTTATGGTCTTTAATTATTATCTTATCCTATGATATTTTTAGCTTTTATAAACTACATAATCATATTTATTCATAGCTAATAAGTTGTTATCCAAATAAAAAAAAATGAATCTTTTTGATGAAAGAATAAAACTTGATCAAAGTTTTTTTTCCAAAGACTTAGAGAAATATTTTTAAAGAAATATTTTTTAAAAGTTTATGTAAAACTCACCATGAAATTTCAAACTATTAAATGAAGTTTTCTTAAAGTCTAAAGATATCTCCTTTTCAAATAAAGTCTTGATATATCGATAATAACTTGGTAGTATTTTTATCAACTTTCTAAACCAAAAGCAAAATAAGTTTTGAAAAAAATCAATTTACAAGGAAAATGAATTTTCAAAGAATAAACTGATCAAGTACTACTAAAGAAAACTTTTTGGAAAGTTTATCCTAGAAATAAATTTAGTAGATAACTTCAAAAGACCAAACTATATTTCTAACTCACTTTTGATAAACTAAAGAATCAAAATAAAGTATATTAGATTTTGATAACCCAAAAATTTTATAAGTTACTTCACCCACATAAAGCAAAAATCTAACAAATCCAAATTTCCAAAACACTAGAAAAGGTTGTTTTAAGGAAATAAATTAAATAAGACAATACCTATAGCTTCATGCATAAATTATGAGTATATTTATATACATAAGGAATTCTTTTCAAAAATATACATATTTGAGTTTTACATAAACAAGCCTTAGTAAAGGAAATATTAGAACTTCTTATTTTTCAAAGATGGAATTTTCGTATTAAATCTATACCCTTCTAATCCAAGACTTACATGACCTGTTATAGCAAAAGTAATCTTATAAATGAATAAATCTTTTCGAATAGCTAGAAAATGACATATAATATGCGAAATTTCAATTTAAAATGAGCAAGTTATGGCCATATTAAATTGGAATTTCCTTCAATCCGTTTTTACTATGAATTCAAGATAGATTTAGAATCTTCAAAGAAGAACTTCTATGAAAGACTCATTTTGGGTATTTCATCTTGTTTAGGTGAAGAAGGAACCGATATCGCCTTCCCGGAAGATCACTTCGATTAGGAGCGATCATCATGGAGTGAGTTAATCCCTTACTAGTTATATTTCTTTGTTTGTGCTTGTAAATAGTAGCACTAGAAAAAAAGGAAAAAGGTAAATGAACAAATGTTGTGTGATTTGGATTCATAATTGATTGAATAAAAGCTAAGAATATCGAAAGAAAAATTGATGAATAATTTATGTTTTCTTGCAATGATATGATGAATATTGTTTTGATCACCTTCAACTTGAACCCAACAATAATGGAATAACCTATATTGAAAATAATTCATGCATAGCATATTTGTGAGTCACATTTTTCACTACTATTCTTCGTATGGGAAAACGAAGAGTTATAGTGGTGGCTAATAGGAGCCAGAAAGTCTACATAAGCAAGTAAGAGCCGGAAAGTCTATAGGGCAAGTAGGAGCCGGTAAGTCTGCAATTATTGATGGTCGAATGGGCCAGTAACAACCTAACCCCCAACATGGAGAGCGTAAAATCCATGCTACACATGGTTTTCGGTTAATCATGTGTATTTTGTTTGGTCATGTGATTGATGCATTCTCATATAATTGTCTAAATACTTGTGTGTTTTATGGAAATGTTTTGTAGATGGAAGTTATCTCACTAAGCTAGTTTTGCTTATAATCCTATAGCTTTTTGTTATAGTATGATTACTTCTGGTTGGCACCAAGGAGCCCCTTTTGTCAGGTATGAGCCGAAGCTACTAGGAGTTTTTGGAGAAAGTTTAAAATAAATATTAATTAATAGACGAGGTAGGAGAGGTAGGAGATAAGAACACCGTGCATCCAATAACATTCTAGTTGAGCCGGAAAACCCACAAGCAGGCCAACCAGTGGCACCACCAAATCAATAAGCCAATCCCCACCGAATCAACAAGGTGATGTTTGGGCAGCTATCAACCAATTAATTGGATTGGTCAACAACTTCATGCACCACGCATAGAATGTACCACCACCAACTGCTAATGCACTTGAAGCAACAGTAGAAGCCCCAGCACCACCAGAAGCTGAATCCCAAACTTGCCCTTTGCCGGCACCACCGCTACCTCGACCCTATCGAAGTTCCTTACCAAACTTCCTCAAAAGTAATCGATATTTTGATGGGAGTTTTGGAAAACCTGATGAAGTAGAAGATTGGTTAGTGCAAATAGAAAAATCATTTGTTGCTTACGAAGTACCTCATCACCTTCGCCTGGACTATGGCACTTCTATGTTGAGATTCAACGCAAGAGTGTGGTGGGAATTGAAAAGTAGAGAGTTGCTACCACCTGTGACTTGGGTAACCTTCATAAGAGAATTCTTAGAGAATTATTTTCCTAGAAGTTTGACAGTGCAGTACAATGAAGACTTTCTTCATACATCCCAAAAAGGAAAAACGATTGAACAATATGAGACTGAGTTCAGTCTCTTACTCCAGTACGCACCAGAATCCTTTAAACACAGTGAAGAGTTAAAAAGTTAAGTCTTTCTGAGTGGCCTGGATGAGGACTTGAGGATGCGACTGAAAGAATTGGATTTAAGGACACTCCGTGAACTGGTTGAAAGAGCTCGCATTATAGAAGCAGCTAAGAAGAGAAAGAGTAAAGTGTCAGAAAAGAGAACCTTTGTGTTTGGGAAAAGGACTTAGGACAGTTATGGTCCTAGCTTCCAAAACAAGAAGTTTAAGTCCTTCAACAGCTATAAAGGAAGTGCTAGTGGCAGCAGGGAAGCATCGAAGGTCAGGGTATCATGCTGGAAGTGTAAAGAAGAGCATTACCCAAAGAGATGCCCTTTGCTCCAACACAAATGTTATTTCTATGGATATCCTAGCCACAAAATTAATGATTGCACGAAGAAGGCTTCCACCGTCTGCTTTGTATGCAAGCAAACTGGGCACTTTGCCAATAAATGCCTGTAGAGGAAGAATGCCCCAGCTAGACCGCTTGGTACAATAGAAGGAGCTACATTGACAAAAGGTGGGAATGGAGGAAACAACCCAAGCCGTTCTGGAGCAGCTGTCCATGGTATGAGGATTTACAACTTGGAAGGGCTGTGGGTGTGTGAAGAATCAAACGATGAAGGAGCTGAGATAGCAACCTTAGATGGAGGTTATGGCCTCGACTTTGCTCTAGAGATAGGTTAGATTCAGAAACTCCTCTACCTTTATGATGCAAGTTCTTAAGTTACATACACTTGATTCTTAACCTAGAAAGTATAAGGTTCTATACAAACCCATAATCTAAGTATACAAGTTTCGTGATTGGTATAAAATTTGAGTGCAGGTTACATACACATAGCTAATCGAACCGCCTACGCTTTTTTCGACACTAGAGCTATGCATTCCTTTATCACCACTAGTCTGGCTAAACGAACCGACTTACCCATAGATACCATTGCTACCGGTTTTCAAGTTAAGACCCCCACCGAAAGCGTTGTGTCAACTAAGGAAATGCTTAAGGATTGTCCCATGGAGATACAATGATGCTATACTAAGTGTGACCTGATAATATTAGAAATGAGCAAATATGAGGTGATCTTAAGAATATTTGGTTGACATACGCTAAAGCTTTAGTAGATTGTAGATACAAAGAAGTGAAGTTTAAGAATCAAGATGTAAGTGAGATAGTATTCAAGGGAGAATCCACTGTGAGGTTGAACTCATTTGAGCTATTAAGGGATGATGAAGAGATCAACTTGAGTAACATGGACATAGAGGAGAAAGAAGAAGAGAAACCTGAGTTGGAAACTATACCCGTGATTAGGGAATTTCCGGACGTATTTCCTGGCGAATTACCTGGATTACCACCAAAGAGGGAAATCGATTTTGAAATTGACATAATTGTGAATACGGAGCCAATAGCAAAGGCACCCTACTGGATGACACCAGTCGAGCTAAAAGGGATAAAAACTCAGTTGTAAGACTTGCTAGACAAAGGTTTCATTCGACCAAGTGTATCACGTTGGGGAGCACCAGTTTTGTTCGTGAAAAAGAAGGATGGCTTTATGCACTTGTGCATCGATTATTGGGAGCTCAATAAAGTCACTATCAAGAATAAGTATCCACTCCCAAGGATAGATGATCTTTTGACTAGCTTCAAGGAGTTAGTGTCTTCTCAAGAATTGATCTATGATCAGGATATCATCAGTTAAGGATCAAGCCAGAGGATGTACCTAAGAAGGCTTTTCAAACCCGCTATGGACATTACGAGTTTCTGGGAATGCCTTTCGGTTTAACCAATGCACCAACAACTTTTATGGATCGCATGAACCGAGTGCACAAACCTTTGTTGGATAAGTGTGTGATAGTCTTTATAAACGATATTCTGATCTACTCAAAGACATGGGAACAACATGAAGAACACTTGAGAATGGCATTACAGACCTTGCGTGAGCATAAGTTGTATGCCAAGCTGTCTATGTAAACCCCCAAAATTTTCATAATTCATAGAAAATAATTCTAAAAGTTTAGAATTTAAATCAAAAAAAAAAAAAATCGACTCAAGTTAAAACCAAATTCTAAATCAAGACAAGCGCTAGAAACGAAACCCTAAAAATCGAACCAAGTTAAAACTTAATTCCAAATAAGAACAAAAACGAGTTTTCTCAATCTTGAGAAAACGAGAACCCTTGAAACGAAATATAAAGTCCAATTACCGATATAATCAACGTCCGTACGTCGAAAAATAATCTACCCAATTCCTAAAACGCGAATCGAAACGATAGATCCAAATACCGCTTAACAACGAGATAATAAAATCCTAAATCCTTCAGAAAATTTTAGAATCACAAAATCCAAATTTTCAACAAAAGTCAAACTGAGTCAACTCATAAACCTAGACTCGGTTAAACGATCCCGAGAACTAAAAACAAAAAATACAAATAAAATAAGATAAACCATAGATCGAGCTAAAATATAAAACGATCAAAACTCAAAAATTATACGATCTTACGAATAACTCAGTAAAAATCGGAAATCAAAACGGAACCCTAAAAGTCAACAAGCCTATAACGAACCCTAGTTTAAGATCCGGCAATCCCGCGTTTTCAAACCCTAGAAAACGAAATTAAGTTAATGACCTAGAATAGTTCGTAATAACATAGGGTAACATAAAAATATCAGATTCGCGAATTTCGAGTGACCTTCGGACCCAAACGGGATCGGTTCTCGAAAAGCGTGTCCCGGAGCTCGGAATATTAAAAATATTCCGTTTATACCAATAGACTCGTAAAAATACAAGGATTCCAAAAATATCAGTTTTAGAATTTTTCGGTAGCTAAAAATTACAGATATCGCATTATTACGCGTATTTTTATTACTACCGGTACTTTAATTGTCTAGTCTACTATTCATAGTACTTTTCTACTATTCATTACTATTCACCTATCTCTACTTTTTCTTACACCTATTTCATACATCTATTTTCTTACTTTTTTCATTTCCAATACACTTTAATCACATCAACTTTACACATTACTTCTTTATTACACAAATAAATAAAATCAATTTTCTTCCCCATGCAAAACCGGCCATCTCTCCCCTCTCCATCTCAATTATTTTCTTTTTCAATTTATTTTATTACATCCAAAAATCACTCCAAAAATTCTATAAATACCCCCTTCCTCTTTCATTCTTTCACACAATTCTTTACACTACCAAAACTCTCTCAAAATCTCTCCACAAATTCTCTCTTCAAGAATTCTCTCTACCAAAACTCTCTCAAACCAATTCCTCACAAAAATCATCTCTCATACATAAACTATCACCACATATCACTACTCACATAATACCCATTTCATTCACCATCTTCATACCTCTTACATACCTTAGGTAAATATTTCTTCCATCTATTATTCATCCATGTCATGTAACTTAACATGACTATGGTGTTGTTTTGAAACTCATATGAGTAGTAAAAGCAACAACATGTTCATGTTTTGTTCTTGTACATAAGCTTCCTATTTTATTATGTTGTTATTATTATTGTGATTATTTGCTTATATATATTATGTATATTATGTATATATATTTATTTAGAGCATATAAGCTCATTTGTTATTTATTTATTCAAGTTATGCAATTTATTTATTTTATGTTGATATTAAGACTAGTCTTTCTAGTCTTAGACTTGTCCATATCAAGTCAAAACAATCTTTTATTTATTTTCTTTAATCTTTCGGGACTAGTCCATTCTTAGTCCCGGGATGCCTTGATAAAGCTAAGGCTCCAATACTTGATCGGGATTCCTTGATGAAGCTAAGGTTCCCAATGCTTGATATTTTATTTTCTTGCTCATTAATTATTTTAGTATTTTCTTATGTTCTTATTATTTTATATGCTCATGATACTTGCATTTGCATAATGTTAATGTCTCAACTAGTCTAAAAATAGAATCTTGTTTACTAAATGAACTCAAAGCTAAGTTTCCATTATATGATTTACCACAAAAACATGAAGTTATTATCAACAACCTAGAAATAGAATAATACAAGTTTTCTCAAGTTTTCTTAAATAACAAAGATAGTTTTACCAAGAAAACATAAATAAATATTTTCCTTGTATTTTATGGTAATCTAAGTTTTTAGAAAAATAAATCGTTAATATCGAAAGTTTAAGACTTAAATTCTTTTCTAAACTAAGGAACAAACTAGTTTTCAAAGTTAAGACAAAAAAATCAAGTTATGAACCCACTTAGGAAAAATAATGATTTTCAAATTTCTAAAAGAAGGAACTAATTTTCAAAGAATATAAAAGGTAAGATTTAAATAATGGATTTTATAAAAATGATTCTTTTCAAAAGAAATGAAAGAACAAGTTTTGGAAAGCAAAAGCTTATATTTTAGAAATGAATATAAGAAGAAAATTCATTTTCTAAAACCATCCTAAATACAAAATTATAAAAAGGTTTTGAACAACCTAATATACTTTTTGATAAAAATAGATCTTTTATCACTAGAAGCGAAATTTATGAAAAACTAAGGTTAAAAGGAAAATTTACTTGTTTTGGAAAAGGAAATGAAGAAAATAAAATAAGAATATACTCATTTATAACAACCTAGTAAAAATATAAAGTTTCTTTAAATACTTGAAAAGAAAATTTCAAAGTTAAAGTTTAAATGAATTGTTTTATGAAATAAATTGTTGAGACACTACCATTAGGATTTTTGCATATAAAGTGAGCATACCTATATATTCAAAAGTGTTTATCAAATATATATTTATATTGTTACAAAAGGATTTTCTTTAAAATGAAGTTGAGTTAGAAAATGGATTTTTGCAAAAGTTTAGAAAATTCGTTTTAAATCTGTACCTGACGTTTTCGGAACCCAAATGACCTTTTATGACCAAAGTTTAGAAATGGATAGAACTTTTCGAATAGGTAGAAAACGGTATATCATATGCGAAATTCCGAGTTAAAATGAGCAAGTTATGGCCATTTTAAGTTGGAATTTCTTCTTATACGATTTTACCACGATTTTAAGTAAAGTTTAGAATCTCCAAGAATAGAAATTCATGAAGACTTATCCCGGGTATTTCTTTTGTCTAGGTGACGAAGGATACGAGAATACCCTACCCGAGGATTACTACGACTAAGAAGATAGCGAAATGGACGAGTGAGTTATTCCTCTAATTTCGTTACTTGCTTGTGCTTGTAATGTAGTAGCATTAGTATACTAAGAAAAGATAAAAATGATATATATTTGGGGATTTCGGGATTATGTATATGATTCTATGTTTATGCGTGAATTGAGAATTAAGAATATCGCAACTTCGATCTGCTTGTTTAAATAATTTTGTTTACTTACTTGTATGATTGTTTATTGTTGCTAAATTGATTGATCGCCCCTAATAAACCTTAATAAGGTTTGACCTAAGAACAATAAAACGTTCACGCATAGCATCCATCGAGTCACATCTATTTCGAAGGCTGCTACTCCTACGCGTAGAGTTGGATTGGCTGTGATCGTGCGGTGCCACGGGCCATGTTCCTTCCTGGAGAATCCAAATCGCTCGGGGAAAGCGACTCTAGGTTCGGAGCCGAGCCAACCGAACGCTGTGGGTGAGGACCTGGGGACTAGCAGTAGAAGGTCGAGGACCTTCAACCCCGATTCCCTAACCTTTGATACGGAGGGGTAAATCCGTTCTATATATGGTTTCCGGATGACTATATATATTCGCGTAATCATGTGATTGTTGCATTGTATGCATAGCATATGTGTGATTAAATAAATAAACTTGTTTGAAAATATGGTGCGAATGAAAAGGAATATCTCACTAAGCTAGTTGTAGCTTATACCCCTATAGATTTTGTTGAAACAGGTATATTCGTGGATTAAATTAGGATCATGACATTAAGGAAGTCATGGACGGATGATTAAGGATATGGAATCATACGATGAAGAAATTTTGTAAGGTTCTTTATATGTGCTAACCTATATGATTAGGGACGTATATTTATTTGAAGATAATAGAAGAATATGCCTTAAGAATTGAATGTGATATGCTTATGTTTTATATTAAGTATTCTCTTTGCCTTGTTACTTATTTATTATCAATGTAAATTGCGCTACTCCGATGCGTCCCCTTGGTTGTGATGTACGCCTTGTACATAATATGGAAGCCTTTGCATGACTAAGGTAGTCATTCCTAGGCTTTAGTATTGTGTACGGCGGACTGCCACGTTTAGGGTACCCCTCGGGGCGTGACAGTCTAAGTGTGATTTCTAGTTGGATAGGATATCTTTCCTAGGACATGTCATATCTGGAGAAGGTATGTCAGTAGGCCTCGAGAAAATCAAGGCAGTAATGGATTGGAGACAACCTAAGACTGTTACCAAAGTGAGAAGTTTCCTTGGATTGGTTGGATATTATAGGAAGTTTGTAATGAACTTTTCTACCATAGACAAACCCCTAACATAGTTGACTTAGAAGGATGAAAAGTTCATTTGGACTGATAAGAGAGAACAAGGTTTCAAGAACTCAAGAAAAGACTTGTCTCCACCACCAGACCTCAAGAAACCGTATACGGTGCCTAGCATGTCTCTAGAAATGACCTCGGGTGTGTGTTGATGCAAGTGGAAGGTGATTGCTTATGCCTCTCAACAACTTAGGCCTCATGAGCAAAATTACCCTACCCATGACCTAGAGCTAGCCGCCATTGTGTTTGCGCTTAAGTTATGGAGGCATTATCTATATGGGCAAAGGTACGAGATCTACACCGACCATAAGAGTCTCAGTATCTATTCACGCAAAAGGAGTTGAATATGCAGCAACAGAGATGGTTGGAGCTTATCAAGGATTATGACCTTGGAATAAACTATTACCCAGGAAGAGTAAACACTGTCACAAATGCCTTAAGTAGGAAGAATCACGAGAAGTAGCTACCTTGCCTACTGATAAGAAGGAGCTATAAGGGAATTTGAGAAATGAGTATCGAATTCATAGGGCAAAATGTGGAAGTAAAAATCGCCAGCCTAGTCATGGAACCTATCTTAGTAGAAAGGATCAAGGAAGCCCAACGGTATGATGAGGCAATTCAAAAGATTAAAGAAGAGGTACAAGAAGGAAAGTATACGGATTTCACAATAGATGAAGATGAGGTTGTGAAAATGAAAGGGAGATTATGTATCCCAGATGATGATGAAATAAGGAAGGAAATCATGAATGAAGCATACCATTCGGGATATACAATGCACCCAGGAGGAACTAAGATGTATTAGAATCTAAAAAGCCACTACTGGTGGAACAGTATGAAAAGAGACGTAGCTGATTTCGTGATGAAATGTCCCACATGCCAACAAGTGAAAGTGGAACACTAAAGATCAGGGGGACTCTTGAAACCTCTATTAATACCCGAATGGAAATGGGATCAAATTACGATGGATTTTGTGTGTGGACTGCCAAGAACATCTTTAGGATATGATGCCATCTGGATTGCAGTCGACCGAATGATAAAGATAGCTCATTTCCTTCCAATCAACATGACGTATTCTATGGATAAGTTCGCAAGAATATACATGAGAGAGATAGTACACTTGCATGGAGTACCCGCTAGAATAGTTTCTGACTGAGACCCAAGGTTTGTGTCTAAATTTGAGACAAGCTTACAAAGATGTTTGGGAACAAAGCTACACTTTAGCACTGCATATCACCCTCAAACAGATGGTCAATCGGAAAGAACAATACAAACTCTGGAGGATATGTTGCGTGCTTGTGTAATAGAGTTCAAGGGTAGTTGGGATGCACACCTACCATTGGTGGAATTTGCCTACAACAATAGCTACCACTCTACAATTCAAATGCCATCTTACGAAGCATTGTATGGAAGGCGGTGTAGGTCGTCATTATTCTAGGATGATGTAGAGAAGTTGAGCATTAGACCTGACTTGTTACAAGACGCGGCTGACAAGGTACAAATCATTCAACACAAGATGAAAGAAGAACAAGATCGACAGAAAAGCTGGGCGGATATGAAACAACGTATTCTCGAGTTTGAGGTTGGAGACCATATGTATTTGAAGATAAACCCCATCAAGAGTATTGACAGAGTCTGGGCACAAGGAAAGTTGAGCTTACAATATATTGGAACTTTTGAATTACTTAAAAGAGTTGGAGATCTTGCTTATCGTCTGGCCCTACCTCTTAACCTATCTGGAATCCACAATGTATTTCATGTGTCGGTTTTACGGAAGCACATGCTAGATCCTGGTAGAATCATAGATTTGGAACCAATACGGTTAAAGAAAACCTCACCTACGAAGAGCACCCGATTCAATCCTAGATCGTAAGGTGCAAAAGCTTCGAAACAAGGAGATCAAGTATGTGAAGATTCTGTAGAGAAATCACTCACATGAAGAGGCAACCTGGGAAGCCGAAAGCGATATACGCTAGAAATATCTAAGTTTGTTCGAAGAATCAGGTATGAACTTCAAGTTTTGAGGACAAAACATTCTTTAAGGGGGTAGGTTGTAAACCCCAAAGTTTTGTGACCAATTAAGCTTACCCTAAATAGAAGGTCAACCGGAAATTTAAGTCAACAAAACCCTAGTTAGATGTAATCGTTCAAGTTTGGCAATCTCGTGTTCATAACCCTAAGTAAATAAGTGAGAGATTAGTATGTAGAATTGTTCGTAATAACATGAGAAAGCTTAAAAATATCAGATTAGTTAAACCGCAATTCGTTTTGAGCACGATCGAACAAAATTTTCAAAAAGCGTGTCTCGAGGCTCAGAATAGTAAAAATATTCCGAATATGCTGTTAGACTCGTAAAAATATAAGGTTTTCAAAAATACCAATTTTATAATTTTTTGGTAATCGAAAATTTCAGATATCACAATTATACACGTATTTTCTTACTACCTGTACTTTAATTGTCATGTCTACTTTACATTACACTATTTATTACTATTATATACTATTTATCTATCTCTACTTTTTCTTACAACCTACTCTTACAGCCATACCGCTATTTTCTTACAATTTTCATTTCCAATACAACTTCACATCTTTCATATCTTACTTTTCATTAACAAAAATGCAAAAAAATAAAATTCTTCTCCCTCCCTCTCTCACAAGTAACTCTGGCCACACCTCCCTTCTCTCCTCAAATTGTTTTATTTTCATTTATTTAATTAACACAAATTTCCTCCCACTTTTTCCTATAAATACCACCTCTTCTTTCCGTTTCCTTCACAACATTCATATACTACTCTTAATCTCTCAAAATTTATCCAAGAGTTCTCTCGTAGTTCTCTCAAGTTTAGTTTTCATAGGTAATACTCCTTTAAGTTTCCTTTATGTTCATTTACTTAATATGAGCATAATGTGTGTTTTCTAAAACCATGAAGGTTAAGAAAGCAACAATATGTCCATACTTTGTTTTTGTTCATGAATCTATTTTCTTTTATGTCGCTTTCATATATATTTAACTAAATATATCTATGTAGCTATATATATCTTTTAGAGCATATAAGCTTCTTTGTTTTGCAATTTATTTACTTTCCTTGCAATTTATTTGTTTACCTTGCAATTTACTTACTTTCAAGTTATTTTAAGACTAGTTTTTTCTAGTCTTAGACTTATCCTCATCAAGTCAAAACAAGTTTCTTTTTCTTTTGGGACCAATTTATTCTTAGTCCCTGGAAGACTTGAAAAAGATAAAGCTTCCAATACTTGACAATTATTATTGTTTGTTTATTTCTTATGTTCTTTATTATCTTATCCTATGATATATTTAGCTTTTATAAACTACATAATCATATTCATGCATGGCTAATAAGTTGTTGTCCAAATAAAAAAAAATGAATCTTTTTGATGAAAGAATAAGACTTGATTAAAGTTTTTTCTTCCAAAGACTTAGAAAAATATTTTCAAAGAAATATCTTTTAAAAGTTTATGTAAAACTCACCATGAAATTTCAAACTATTAAATGAAGTTTCCTTAAAGTCTAAAGATATATCCTTTTCAAATAAAGTCTTGATATATCGATAATAACTTGGTAGTATTTTTATCAACTTTCTAAACCAAAAGCAAAATAAGTTTTGAAAAAAAATCATTTACAAGGAAATGAATTTTCAAAGAATAAACTTATCAAGTACTACTAAAGAAAACTTTTGGAAAGTCTATCCTAGAAATAAATTTAGTAGATAACTTCAAAAGACCAAACTATATTTCCAACTCACTTTTGATACTAAAGAATCAAAATAAAGTATAATTAGATTTTGATAATCCAAAAATTTTATAAGTTACTTCACCCACATAAAGCAAAAATCTAACAAATCCAAATTTCCAAAACACTAGAAAAGGTTGTTTTAAGGAAATAAATTAAATAACAACACCTATAGCTTCATGCATAAATTATGAATATATTTATATACATAAGGAATTCTTTTAAAAATATACATATTTGAGTTTTACTTAAACAAGCCTTAGTAAAGGAAAGATTAGAACTTCTTGTTTTTCAAAGATGGAATTTTTGTATTAAATTTGTACCCTTCTAATCCGAGATCCACATGACCTTTTATAGCAAAAGTAATCTTATAAATGAATAGATCTTTTCGAATAGCTAGAAAATGACATATAATATGCGAAATTCCAATTTAAAATGAGCAATTATGGCCATATTAAGTTGGAATTTCCTTCAATCCGTTTTACTGCGAATTCAAGATAGATTTAGAATCTTCAAAGTGGAAATTCTATGAAAGACTCATTTTGGTATTTCATCTTGTTTAGGTGAAGAAGGAACCGATATCGCCTTCCGAAGATCACTTCGACTAGGAGCGATCATCATGGAGTGAGTTAATCCCTTACTAGTTATATTTCTTTGTTTGTGCTTGTAAGTAGTAGCACTAGAAAAAAAGAAAAAAATAAATGAACAAATGTTGTGTGATTTGGATTCATAATTGATTGAATAAAAAGCTAAGAATATCAAAAGAGAAATTGATGAATAATTTATGTTTTTCTTGCAATGATTATGATGAATATTGTTTTGATCACCTTCAACTTGAGCCCAACAAAAATGGAATAACCCTATATTGAAAATAATTCATGCATAGCATATTTGCGAGTCACATTTTTTACTACTATTCTTCATGTGGGGAAACGAGGAGTTGTCGTGGTGGCTAGTAGGAGCCGAAAAGTCTACATGAGCAAGTAGGAGCCGAAAGTCGACAGGGCAAGTAGGAGCCGGTAAGTGCAATTATTGATGGTCGTATGGCCTAGTAACCACCCAACCCCCGACATGGAGGGCGTAAAATCCATGCACACATGGTTTCTAGTTAATCGTTTGTATTTTGTTTGCTCATGTGATTGATGCATTCTCATATGATTGTCTAAATACTTGTGTGTTTTATGGAAATATTTTGTAGATGGGAGTTATCTCACTAAGCTAGTTTTGCTTATATCCCTATAGTTTTTTGTTATAGTATGATTACTTGTGGTTGGCACCAAGGAGCCCTGTCACGCCCCAACGGATACCCTAAACGTGATAGTCCACCACACTCAATAATAAAGCTTAAGTATGACAACCTTAGCCATTCCAAAAGCTTTTATATTAAGTGTAAGGCATGCTTTCACAACTTTAGAGGACCATATATGGAATTATGAAGTTTACGAAGATATAAATAACACATTAAGAAAAGAGGATTCATAATAATCATTTATTCATATCAATGTTTTTACAAACTTAGGGACATTTCCCTTTGATCACTAATCTATTACATGATATTTGTACATCATTACTAATACTACACTTTATCTAAATTTCTATTACCCAAAAAGAATTTACCAGCCTGCAGGGTCCACATGGCCTTAACCATAAGTAGGGAAACTGCAAAAGTATCTATCGGGGTATAAGCTAATAGACTTAGTGAGAACTATTTCCATAAATAACTTCTTGTAACAAGATTTCAAACAAGTTGATTAAACAAACAAATGTAATGCAGCAAGCACGTGGGCAAAACAAGCATATAGTTTTCCGGTAACTATATGTTAAATGGATTTGCGCCCTCCATTCGGGGTTTGGTGATACATAACCTCAATTCAAGTAGTTTTAGTTAAAAAGTTTTCATGTTCGCGAGCACTCATCGCCAAGCATTCCGAATCTACTTGATTGACCTTGCTTTCGGATCTTCCGCCAAGCATTTCCCTTAAGCCGCCAAGCAATTGCTTTCAGATCTCCCGCCAAGTGTTGCTTTCGACATGAGCTTACTATCCTTCTCACCCAAGGATAATAACCCAAAATGCAATGTGACTCACTTCGTGGTATGCATGAATTCATTTATTTATAAGGTCATAGCATAATTATTTTTAAAGTTAAGGCGATCAAGGAATTTCATACAAAATCAATACTATACTAAAACAATCATTTAAAACAATTCCGGCTTCGATATTCTTAAAAATTCTTTCAAAGAATTATTTTATATACATATCGTTTATCTTTTTCCTAACTCTAATGCAACTAATTTACAAACACAACAACTGTCACGCCCCAAAATAGGGCCTAGTAGTATCATCCTATAGTCATCATACAACGTGTGCACTCGCAATATGAGAACCGTCTTGCAAGTCAGATATTACAAGACTCTATTTTATAATTGTTACATGTAATGTAGTCATACCAATATATTATATAAATACTAAGGATTCCGATTTTCCTTAGTTTGCCAGAACCGCAGAGAATCGGTATCCCCTACCAAATAGTGAAATTGAGATTAAACCTATAAAATACAAGATCTTAATCAATTATACCATTTATCTAAGTTGTCCTTTGAGACCAATATAATCTATGAAACTATCTTCAGCAAGGTCTTTTGATGTAGCACTCTTCACTCATGCTTAACCCAATCCCAGCTAACGTTATACCTGCACAAAGACTGTTGGAGGGTGAGCAAAACCACACGCTCAGTGAGATGACCTGACCAAACCACATATCAAACAATGGAAATCAAGTTTACTTAGCAAGCATATGTAATGCCACAATCAAGCATATGAACAAATACAAGCCTGGAGAATCCGGAGTCCAAAGCAGGATGGAGATTTACCCTCTCATCAGGGTTGAAGGAACCAGTAGTACATAGTCTATCCAGAAGAAGCCAAGCATACAAGGGAATCTTACGATTTCTCGTATTAGGGTTATCCCTTTTAATATGATAGCTTAACAAACCATCCCTTGTACATACCTTTAGCAACTCCCTAAGCATTAGTCATCCAATCAATACCATAAGCGGCGTCCTTCATTTACCACTTAGTTCTTATGGTACTAACAGATCAAAGGTAACCTTGCGTTGATCTACTAGCCTTTAGCCTAGGTCAACCAAGCATTATCAGAGTCCCGGATGGCCAACACGTAATAGACTACTACGCTTTTAGAGATGCAAATATGCAATATATGCGATGCATGCCCATTTCATTTTATGGTACCAATAGTTTTTAGTCAGGTTCAGGGCGATAATACAATTACAGACAAACATCAACATGCTCCATACAATTGTCATCATACAAAGAAATTGTTAATTATAATAAGATGTTTTGGCAATCATACATACACCAAGCAGCATGCAATTTACCCAACCCACATGTAATTCAGTTTGATATGTTATTATCAATGCAACTAACTACAAGCACAAACAATATGATAAGGTCAAAGTCCCTCACCTGCGGTCCTCGCTATATTGCTGTATTAAGCTACTGGTAGTCCGAGAACCGATTTATATTCCTATGGAATGAAATAACAGATATTTATTATTTTACTAATCTATTTTTCTATTAGTTCCGAAGATAAGATATCTGAAATATCATATTCACCGGATTAGTTTTGGTATAACTTATACTATTATTTACACTAATTCTAATATTAGACATATTTTAGAAATTACGTACTCCTTTCTTTTTATAGTCTTACTTACCATATTAATCTAAGCTGAGTTAATTGGAAACTAATCGCCTAATTCAATTACTAAATCTATTTTAATTAGTTACCAAAAATCATATATTTTATTTATATAATATACTAATCTTAGTATTAGTGATACTCATAAAAGTAAGTAATACTAGTATCAAAGATAATGGTGATTATATTAGTTTTAATATTACTACTAATAGTAACAACAATTTTAATTACAAAAACAAATTTAATAGTTTTGGTAACCAAAATCAATAATACTAATATTGGTAATATCAATAGGCTTAATAATGATTTTAATATTACTACTAACAACATTAGTGATATTAGTAATAGATCAACAATATTCGTAATATAAGCAATAATATTGCTTGAGAAAATAAACTTTAATAATAAAATCAATATCAAAATATTTATTCATTTATTTATTTATTTATTTTTATATATCATTTCATTAAAAACATAAGTAGTTTAAGTTATATTTCTATTATTTTTAGCTAAAACATAAATTACGGAATATTTATTATTATATTCATTTATTTAGATTAATTAAATTAATTTATCAGTTATTATTATTATTATTATTTTTTTTATTTTATTTTTTTTTTTTTTTTCATTTGCAAGGGTACAGGGACGTTTTGTCCCAGATTCTTTCCTTTTTTTTTTTCAGTATTATATGATTATTATATATATACCTATATATATATATATATAGTTCTCGGAGGAGACTTCATCCAGGGGACGTCATTTACGTCCCCCCAATTTTGGGTATTCAAATATTTTTTTTAATTATTAATTTCATAATAAAAAAATTCGTAATAGATAAAATATTAATTTTTAACACTTTTTACATTACTAAAACATATACTTATAATCGATATCTTACATAACTCATACTAATAAAACAAATGTCAAAATTAATTAAAAAATTTAGTAATATTCCATAATTAATAAATATAATAATATTAATTAATTTATCTAACCAAAATTAATAAAATTATATTTTTCTATATTTTCAATAATGCTAAAGTATCTACTTATACATATAATAACATATTACATCCTAATATGTCCATAATCTTAGTTTATAAGAAGAAAATGATACAACTAAGGGTTTTTATAAATTTTACCTTTTTGATCCGAGTTTGGGTGTTCTAAACTCCCTTCCAACACTAGTTTCGGACCTTAAACTCTTGTTTCCAAGCTTTTGAAGTTTGTTGATGGAGTTTTGATTTTGTTCTTGTATGTTGGGTTTATGGAATGAGTTTGGGTTTGTTTTTTGTTATTTTAGTTGTAGATTCAAGTGGTTTTAAGGCTAGAGAATATGGGTTTTAATCTCTTTGTTGGTTGATTCATTAGGAGGTTTTTACAGAGGAAGAAGATGATGAAAAAAAAAGAGAAGGTAGCTTGTTTTGGGGACGTGAGTTTGCTCCAGATTTCTCCTCCTTCTTATATTGTTTCAACAAGTTATTTGCTGCATTTATTGGGTTATCAAGCTGGCTCCATTTGATTGGGGTATGTGTGTGTTTTGTTGTCTTTCATTGTGCATTATTTGTGCAAGTTGAAGAAGGATTTCGGCTCACCAAAAACAAGAAGATCCCAGCCCTTCCCTCTTCGTGGAACGTCTCCAGCAAGTGGCAAATGCATATATATTAATTATATATTAGTTAGTTGATAATTATTTTAGGTTTAGGATATATATAAATAAAATATAAAGATAGATAATGAATTTATCACCGTATAAGGAGGGAATAAAAATAAAATTTGTGAAAAAATCAATTTTGTGGGTTTAAGTGATACGTATATTAAATACTAATTTAGTAATATTTTTAAATGAGAAGTTCCATATTCGCGTTATTAAATATTCTAAATAATATAGTATACATAGAATTTCTAGTAAAGGTTTGCATATATATGTTTGAATTTTTGCTTTTTGTTGGAACTTAACCGCTCGTCCAGGGGAGATTCCAATTTGAAAGCAAATTGGTACGTAAGACAAAATCAAAACAAAGGAAAAAAATGCAAGTTAGTTAGGATGTATGGAATTATAAAAATAAAAAGAAGATGATAAATTTATAACTAACAAATATGTAAGGAGTGAGAAAAAATATAAATTTATGAAAAAATTAATTTTACGGGTTTAAGTCATACGTATGTTAAATACTGATTCGGTAATATTTTTAAATGAAAATTTCCATATTCTCCTTATTAAATATTATGAATACTATGGCATACATAGAATTTCTATTAAAGATATCTATATATGTGTTTGAATTTTCGCTTTTTCTTTTGAACTTAACCGCGTCCAGAGAAGGAATTGAAATTGAAAACCAAATGAGTTACGTAAAACGTAACTAAACAAAACAAAGAAAAAAAATGCAAATGAGTTAGGATATATGATAATATATAAATAAAAAGAAGATGATAAATTTATAACCAATAAATATGTAAGGAGTTGGAAAAATATAAATTATTGAAAAAAAAATTTTTTGTGGATCTAAATGACACGTATGATAAATACTAATTTGATAATATTTTTGGATAAAAAATTATATATTAACGATATTAAATATTCTGAATATGATAGTATATATAGAATCTTCGGTTTAATACTTTTACTTTTCTGTTTTTATACCTGCTATCGTAAATTATATTTTATTTATTTAAAAGTTTCGTTTCATGGTATTTTGATAAATTAATAATTATATTACCCTTAATTCGACTTTATTATAAATCTTTAAGATTTGAAATTACATATGAAATCATTTCTATTTATAAATTTATTCTAGACTTTTTATTAGATTAGAAATTTAATTTTAATTTTATATTTGTTACTCGGTTCTTTTTACTAATTATAAATTATTGGATTATATCAGACTTTTAGTTTTTATAGACTCAGAATTATTTAACTTGAATGTTTTAATATATATATATATATATATTTTACATTAAAACTTAAGTTCGTAAATAGTAAATAGTTTTTTTATTCTTTATTATGAACTTTTATAGTCTTAGTAATAAAGATTCTTTATTCTAATTTGTTCATACTTAAAAATTTAAATCGCGAAAAATTTGGAGTGATTTCTAATATTTTTGTTATAGTTCTTTTATCCTACATTTTATTTTTATATATTTATTATAACCGGGTCATATAAAATCAAGGGTATTACAACAACTATAGCTTTTAATGGAAATAAACTCACGATGCCATGTCGACTATTCCTCTAAGCGGATGAGTCGTTCACACGCTACACTTAATCGTAATAATGATCGGGTAAAGGAGTCCTTCCTCGAGGTCACCTAGCCAAAGAAAATACCCACAATGAGTATTTCTTGATGATTTTCTTGAATTTTGACAAAACAATGTCAAAAGAACGTTAAAGTTCGTATAAAGGAAAGTTCCAACTTAAAATGGCCATAACTTGGTCATTTTAACTCAGAATCGCGCATATAATATACCGATTTCTACCTACTCGAAAAGATCTACCCATTTCTAAAATTATTTTCAACAAACAAAGCCATATAGGCTCTGAAACAGTGGCGACAAATTTTACCACGAATTTTCCAACACAAAACAACTTCGGTTCAAGAAATCAAAATTTGCTTGATAAATACTTAGTTATCTATATAGTTGAAAAATTCTCTTTTTATAACTATATAACTCATATTTAAGCATGCTCAAGTGTTTTGTTGTCCAATTATTTTTCTTGAGTAAAATAATGTCAGTTTGAAGTTTTTAGAAAATATTGTTTTCAAAAATTGTTTTTGTAGATTTTTTGAAATGAATACCTTGTTTCGTTTTGTTTTCTAAAAAGGCTTTACGTTGGTTTTTTATTTTTCCTAAGTAACTTTTTGAAATAAATTTTCTATTTTCTTAGTTTCTACTATTTTAGAAAACACACTATTCTTCCTATTTATTTTTCTAGTACAAATTTCCTTTGTCTAATTGTTCACAAAAATCTTCATTTGAAAATTTCTCATTCTTTCCTCATGTCTTATGTTTTTTTCATAAAAATCATCCATGCATAAAAATTTATTTTCTTGATAAAAACAATGAAGATCAATATGTGACTTAAGAAACCTTTTTAGTAAAGGAGTTTCTAAAACTTTAGTGGTTTCTTCTTGTAACTTGAAAAGAAATAACTTTATTTTTGTTTTCAAACCATAGATTTTCTTTGCTTATTTGAAAATTCCTTAGTCATTCATCTTGTTTATCTTTTTATAAAAAGAACCATTTTTGTATCAACAAATATTTCTTTTGAAAGACAAAGTGGAGTAATAAAGGTTTAGGTAGCCTTTTTAAAGTAAAAGTAGTTTCTAAAATTATAGTGAGTTCTTTTTGTAACTTGAAAAGAAATGATTTATCTTATAGATTTTATACTTTACACAATCTTATCTCTAAGTGACAAAATTCTTCTTTTGTTTAATTATTTTTTAAAATTTTTAGACAACAATCTAACTGAACATGATTATGAGAGTAATAGTAAACAAAATAACATAAAACATAAATAATAAAGTCAAGTATTAGAGTCTTAGCTTTTTCAAGGCTCCTGGGACTAAGAAGTAGACTAGTCCGAAAATAAAATTAAATGAAAGAAAGAAAACTTGTTTTGACTTGATGAGGACAAGTCTAAGACTAGAGACTAGTCTTAAAATAACATGGAATAAATAAAATAATTGCAATGAATTAAATAAATAAATTGCTTTGCATGAAATAAATAAATTGCTTTGCATGAAATAAATAAATTGCAAGTGAGCTTATATGCTCTAAAGAATATGCATATATATATATATATATATACGTAGATACTATTATTTAGATATAGAAGCAATAATATGAACAAAAATAATAACATGAATTTAAATAAATTTTCATGAACAAGAATAATATATGAACATAATGTAGCTTCCATAACTTGTAGTCTTTGGAAACTCACATTATGGTCATGTAAAGTTACATGACATGAAGAAGAAAAAATAATAGAAGGTGGTTACCTAAAGGAGACTTTGGTATGGTTATGTGGTTATAGGTTTTAGTTGTTGGTGGAAGTTGTTGTAGAAATATTTTGAGAGAGTTTTGGGATGGTATTTTGAGAGAGTTTTGAGAGGAAAATTTGAGAGAGTTTTGGTAAGAATTTGTGGGTAGTGAATGTGTGAAAGAAGTGAAAGAGGATGGGGTATTTATAGGAAAATATGGAGTGAATTTTGTGTGATTAAAATAAATGAAAAATGAAACAAAATTGAGGAGAGAGGGGGCATAGGCACGGCCATGTGATGAGAGGAGAGAGGAGATTTTTATTTTTTTGATTTTTGATAAATGAAAGATGTAATGTGTAAAGTAGATGTGAAATAAAGTTATAGGAAAGGTAAAAAGTAAAGGTTATAGGTTATGGAGTGTGTAAGAAAAAGTAGAGATAAAAGAATAGTGTATAATAGTAATGAATAGTGTAATGTAAGATAGATATGACTATAAAGTACCGGTAGTAAGAAATACGCGTATAATAGCTATATCTGTTATTTTTAGTTACCGATAAATTTCGAAATTGATATTTTTGAAAACCTTATATTTTTACGAGTCTAACGGTGTATTTGGAATATTTTTACTATTCCGGATTTCCGGACACATTTTTCAAGAATTGTGTCCGATCGGGTTCAAAGGACACCCGAAATTCGCAAAATCGATATTTTTATAAAACCTATGGTGATTACGAACTATTCTAGCTAATTATCCCAACTTCATTTTCCAAGGCCAAGAAAACTGTAATGCCGGATTTAATCGGTTACTGTAAAGTAGGGTTTTGTTGACCTTTAGGGTTCCGTATGACTTCCGGTTTAGGGTTTATGCTAAACCTATTCCAAAAATTTGGGGGTTTACAACCTACCCCCCTTAAAGAAAGTTTTGTACTCAAAACTTAGATATTCCTTATTGCTGTTTCAACCAACTCAAATACTCATGTTGTGCTTCATCCCTATTCCCTTAGGTTACTTTAAAAAGGTTCATCTTAATTGATTTTCTCATTTCTTTTCCTTTGAACTCTTGCAGATCAATATCTGTATTGGTTATATCCTCATAAGGAAAGTTTCCCTTCAAAAACATTAACTTTTATCTCCATAACTTGATTCCTTGACCATTTGTTAAATGGGGATTTGTTATTTATCTTCAATATGTTTTATGTAATAATCTAGAGTTCCTTCTTGTCTTATTACTTCTCAAAAGATCATATGGTAATTACTCCTATCCTTAAGCGCACATGATTTCCCATTTTGGAACTCCTAGGGTCCTTCTTTTTTGATTAGTCTTATTTCTTTAGTCTATCTTGTGTTTTTCTCATTTCATGAGACACTCTTGATTGTTCCTCCCAAGGTCTTTGAATTGTCCTTCTTGATCGTTCGTTATGTAGCATCAAGGGGTCTCTTTTTCTCCAAAGTTCATTATTAGTTCCTCTTCATTGCTCCATTCTCCTATCCTGGTTTGTTATGACTTCTGACTAGAACTCCTTTTCTTTTATATTATTTTCCTTTAGAACGCTTCATGGAGAACATTATATTGACTAATTATGAAACATCTTTTCAATTGATCAGCTTATACTATATTCGTCCTTGCCTTCTTGCTAACAATGCGAGAAGTCCAAAATCTCGAGAAGGTTTCTTCTGTTTTTATCCCGAATTATTGAGTCTTTATAGATTCTTCCATCCTTTCGTGTTTTTAATACTTTATTTCCTCTAGTATCCCTTGAACTTTGGTATATCTGAGTTTTCCTTGAATATGTCATTGGTCCCAAATTATGAACGTTGTCCATGATTCTTTCTTACCGATTTCCTTGTCCTTAGTTATGCTAAATCATCCTTGAACTTCCTTCAATACACCTTTCTTCTTGTATTTCCTCTTTATCCTTCGTATCTTCTCATCTAAGCTCTTTTATTCTTTTTACGCAGTTGACTTTAATATCCTATAGATTGTTTTCTCCTTGTTGAAATTTCGATGTTCAACTTCTCATTTATTATCTCTTATACTTAAGATTACATCCTTGAGTATCTCTTTTTCTCCTTCAGGCTATTCCACGATTTTTTTCAATTGTTTGCTTCTTTTACAGGGTCTTATATTCTTGGTTTGAGTCCAAAAAGCATTACTTAAAACTTATGGGGTCTATAAAGAATCCGAGGGTCATTCCTTCTCAATTTGATCCTTTGTTGGTAGTATCGTGATCTTAATCTTGAGAAAACGCGTTTGCTCCTTAATTGGTCAAAAGATTTTCACTTTGTTTCTTTCCGAAGTTAACACGTTGGTTTAGGGGTTTATCCTTTCCATTATAAGCTGAACTGGTATATTCCATGGTGGTTTACTTCTTTGTCATGAGCTAAAGCTTCTTGTAGTTGTCCATCTGATAAAATTATCCAGGCTATAAGTCTAGTCTCCAAGTTGATCTCTTCGCCTAAATATAATCTGAGTCATTTATCCGAAAATCTTCGTAAAAATTTATTGAAAATTGTAGTTATCTTTTAAGGGTTGGCTTCTTTTCTATTTTCTTTTGTCAAGGTGGTCGTCCATCTTCCTCTATTATCTTGAAAGAATATGCTCTCCTTTTCCTTGTAATGATGAGCCTCTACTAATGCTATCCTTTCATTCTATCGGTTATGAGTTTTATTCTCCTCGTGACTTTTTATCGGGGTTCTTCAAAAAGGTAAACATTCTATACCAAGGATTACTTATCTCCATTACTTTTTCATGTCGTAAGTGACTGTATGTCATTACATTATCTTACTTATTCGGAACTCATAAAAAATCGTGAAGGTCCCAGTGGTCGGTTTCTTTTCATTTCCTTTCGTATCATAGTCATCCGTTCTCCTTTATCAACTCAAAAGAACGTGTCTCTTCTTTTCTAAATCCTTTACCAACATTTCCCTTTTTGTCTCATTGGTTTATGAGTGACTCTTTATTGGGATCCTACTTGGGAGGTATACATCTTATCCTAAGGATTACTTAACTCCATTATTCCTTAGAGTCACATGTGACTTCATGTCCTCATGTCATGATCAATTACCACTTTCTTGGGTTTCATCATTCTTTCGTGTGGGGATTTTAAATCTTAAGACTAAGTTGATTTCTTGTCATTGGTAGTCTAGACTGGATCTATCGAATGTATCGCTTTGAATTCTAAAAGGGCAAAACATTCTGATTTACTAACAGAAAGCTTCTTATGTACACATTAGGGGATTATTACTCCTACTCATCCATATAAAGAAAATCTTTAAACTTCTATGTTGCTTGAAATAAAGAAACATCACCAACAAAAGAGGGTTGGAGACTTACTTGCTCCTACATCGCTATTGTAGCCTCTAATGCACTCCAAGGCAACTAAGTTCCCATTTCCTTCGTTTACTTCTTCACTTATCCATCGTCCCTCCAAGTTGTAGATTCGAATTCCCGAAGCAGTAGATCCTAGTCTGCTTTCACTTCCACTTCCATTTCCTTTCTCAATCCTTATAGGAACAACTCCCTCTGATGATCTTGACAGAATATTCCTTCCTTATGGACAGTTGTTAGCAAAATGCCCTTTCTGATTGCAGACATGGCAAGTACTAATTCTTTTGTTTAGGCATACTGATATCTTATGGTCTGCATTTCCACAGAAGAAACACTTTCCAAATAACTGGGGGCACTTCTTCGGATAGTGTGCTCCATTGCACTTCCAACACTGAACGTCTTTTGGTGTGAACCTTTCGCTGTTATTGTTAGAGATCTTGAATCTCTTTGGTGGAGGCATAAAATAAACTTCTTTTTGACGATTGGGTTTTCTTCTTCTTCTTTCTTTTTTTCTTTTCCTTGCTCCTTCTACGATCCGAACTCTTTCCACTAATTCTCGAAAATTTCTTATGTCAAATTTCCAACCTCATTCTTAGGTCTTCGTCCAATCCTCCTATAAAGACTTGTCTTTTTAACTCTCGCTATATTATAGGAATCAGGGCATATTGCAACAATCTACTGAATTCGGTTTCGTATTGCTCGATTGTTCTTCCTTTTGAGCGGTTTGCAAGGAGTCTGCACTATATCTTACTCGTAAACTTCTTGGAAAATAATTCTCCAAAAACTCATGTCTAAACATTTCCAAGAGATTGGAGCTCCTAACTCCCTTTTCTTTGATTCCCACCATATCCTCATGTTCAGGCGAAGCATGAAGGTTCCATACTTGATTTGCAGGTGGGGCGGAACTTCATATGCATCAAAAGACATTTCAATTTGAGTAACCAATCTTCGGTCTCCTCTGGCTTATCATAAATTTCTTTTTTTCTAAATTCTAACATTAGTGCTACTTTTACTATTTGTTTTCTTTGACTATTTATTTGAAAAATCTTGGTTTTGAAAACTCTCATTTTCGTTTTAAGGGGTTTGCTTTTATTATGTTTTTATGAAAATAGTTTAGTATCAACGTCATCTTCTTTTAAGAAAACAAAGCAATATATAACAAAATGATTTAAAAAGCTTTTTCAAAACAAAAGAAAATTTTAAAATTGTAGTTAGTTTTTCTTAAAACTTGGAAAAGAATAAATTTACTTTTGTTAAACCATAGAATTTATATTGCATATAAAACCATTCTTAGGTGATAAAATCTCCTTTTTGTCAAAGTATTATTGGAGCTTTAAAGATTTGGACAACAATCTTAATGGGCATGATTATGATAAATAATAACAAGCAAAAATAACATAAATAATAAATAAAGTAATGTATGGGGAGTCTTAGCTTCTTCAAGGTTCTCAGGACTAAGAAGTAGACTAGTCCCAAAAAGAATAAAATAAAAAAAAGAAAATTGTTTTGACTTGATGAGGACAAGTCTAAGACTAGAGATAGTCTTAAACAACAAGAAATAAATAAATTGTGAATAAATAAATTATTTTGCGTGAAAATAAATAAATTACAAATGAGCTTATATGCTCTAAAGAATATATATATTATATAATATGTAGATACACAATAATACTTAGATATAATAACAATAATAATATGAACAAAGTAAAGTAACAACATAAATAAATAAAAAATAAATAAAGATTCATGACAAGAACAATACATGAACATAGTGTAGTTTTCATAACATTTAGTTTTTGGAAACTCACATCATGGTCATGTAAAGTTATATGACATGAGAGAAAGAACTTGTAAAGAAAAGTTTACCTAAAGAGGGTTTTTGAAGTATTATGTGGGAATGGGTTTTGTGTATGTAGAAGGTGATTTGAGATTATTTTGAGAGAGTATTTGGAGAGTATAGATGGAGAGAGTGTT
Organism: Combretum micranthum; assembly: GCA_024138025.1. Lineage (NCBI taxonomy): Eukaryota > Viridiplantae > Streptophyta > Magnoliopsida > Myrtales > Combretaceae > Combretum > Combretum micranthum. Next base: position 1,477 of record JAMXBD010003652.1, on the reverse strand, counting down.
AAGAGGAAAATTTTAGAGAGTTTTGGTAGTAATTTGTGGATAGTAATTATGTGAAAGAAGTGAAGATGAGGTGGTATTTTATAGAAATGAGGAGTGAAATTTTTGTGTGATTTAACAAAGAAAAAATGAAACAAAATTGAGGGAGAGAGGGAGAGTGATGCACAGCCAAAGGAGTGAGGAGAGAGAGAGTTCTTTATTTTTGTACTTTTGTTGATTAAATGTAATATAAATAAAGTAGATGCGAAATAAAGTTATAAGAAAGGTAAAAAGTAAAGGTAATAGGTTATGGTATTATAAGAGTAGGTGTTAGAAAAAGTAGAGATATAAGAATAGTGTAGAATAGTAATGAATAGTGATGTAAAGTAAATATGACTAATAAGTACTGGTAGTAAGAAAATAGCGTATAATTGCAATATCTGTTATTTTTATTACCGAAAAATGTAAAATTGATATTTTTGAAAAACCTTACGTTTTTTGAGTCTAACGGTATATCTAGAATATTTTTACTATTCAAAGCCTTGAGACACGTTTTTCCAGAACTGTATCCGTTCGGGTTCAATACGATTTGCGGTTTTACTAATTTAACTTTTAAGCTTTCTTATGTAATTACGAACTATTCTACATACTAATCTCTTACTTACTTTCTCAAGATTGCTTATATGGGATTGCTGGACTTAAGCTATTTCGTCTAAATAGGGTTTTGTTGACTTTAAGGTTTCGATTGACTTTCCAATTAGGGTTTAAGCTAAACCAATCCCAAAATTTGGGAGTTTACAACCTACTCCCTTTAATAAAGTTTTGTCCTCAAACTTGAAAATTCGTATCTAAAGCTTCAAACAAACTTGGGTACTTATGCCACATCTCATCCACGTCTTATATTGTCTCCTTCTGTAATAGATTTCTCCATGGAACCTTGACATACTTGAATTCCTGATTTTCTAGCTTTTCAATTTTTTGGTTAGGATTTGTATGATGTGCCTTATAGTGAGATCTTCTTTAAGGGTACTGGCTCTAATTCCCAAAACTTGTTCTTGGGTCAATTGTCGCATAGAGATGTGAAGCACGTCATGTACTCCCAACAGGTTTGACGATAAGACTAGATGATAAGCTAAATTGCCAACTTGTTTTAGCATTTAAAAAAAAAAGTCCAATGTATTGTGGGCTCAATTTTTCTTCGAGCGTACACGATGTACACTCTTTATCTTGATAAATTTCTAATGGTAGTGTCTCAACAATTTATTTCATGAAATAATTCTTTTTAAAAGTGTTGAAACTTAACTTGATAAATTTCCTTTTAGGTATTTTGAAGAAACTTTATATTTTCATAAATTATTATAAATGAGTATATTTATTTTATTTTGTTCATTCATTTTTCAAACAAGTAGATTTTCCTTTAACCTTAGTCTTTCATAATTTACTTCTAGTGATAAAAGATCAAAGTTATCAAAGTGTATTAAGTTGTTGAAAATCTTTTTAT